>BGPR01000912.1:124618-136266 GCA_013235015.1 Araneus ventricosus
CATACAACATCAAAATAAAAGAAATAAAAGAGAGACTGCACAGTAGACATCAAAAATAAAGAAATAAAGAGAGATGAACAGTCAAAGAAACAAAGAGACACCGAAATAAAGAAACCTAGAGACATCAAAATAAAGAAACTGCATGAGATCAAAAATAAAGGAACCCAGAGATATCAAAAATAAAGAAACTGAAACATCAAAATAAAGAACTGGAAACATAAATTAAGAAATCAAGAAACATCAATGAAAACCAGAATAACTATTTAAAAAAAATTTTAGTCATTTTCTTAATTCATAAGCTTCCACCATATGTTTCGCAAATATATGTTTAAAAGGTGACTTCTTAGAAGATTAAAGATTTGCTATAAATAAATAAGGTTTGAAAATCATTCAACTACTTTTCATCAGAGAATAAATAACTAAATTAGCATACAGAAACGTTAATATTGTTTAATCTATTGATGTTAATAGTCTTGGTTCTTCACATAAAAAATCAATAACAATATATCTTACAACCTTTTCTAGTTTCTCCTGGCAGCGAAGGGTAGCTGCCATTTCGGCGTTGAGCACGGTGTCTTTGTTGAACCACCAGCCCTTTTCTACTAAATGTTGTACAATAAAGAAAAGGGAAATGGTATTAACATTTGTTTTGATAATTATCAAGGTAGGTCTATCAAAAATTAAAGATAAGACTTCCTTCCCCTTATTTTTATTTAATGGCCATCTTACTCCCAGTCTTAATACATCAATAAACCGTTTTGGCATTTGCCATAGATAAAATGTAGAATCATCTAACTAAAGTCAAAATTAAAAAAAGGCATATTACAACTGTATCTGTATTGCAAAACTATGAATTATACGAAAATCTTTTTTATACTCTGTAAAAGTTCAGGTTAAGAGATTCTAGCAATAAAATTCCCTGAAATTTGCACTACTGTATTTGGTGACATGAATTCTAAAAGCAATGATACTACAAACATATTTAAAATTTTTAAATACATTCGTTGCCACTATTCAAGAATGAGATCTGCCCATTCACTCAGATGTCCCCCTTCTCTCCATCTCTAATTACCGTAAAGAAGGAACTCAACTAATTAATAGGTTCTGACGCGCCAGCACGTTTGCAGTGAATGTGTTACATGGTAAATGTATCAGTAAAAAATGCAAACCAGCCCTGGCTATTTTTTTATATTATGGATTGTATATCGGTATCACCTTTCTACCAAATACTGAAAAAGTTCACTAATACAAAAAGATTGCCATTTTGTGTAAAGGCAAGCACTTCACATTGATTGAATTTCCCTCGTAATTACTAATAACAATTATAAAACATTCAAACAGACGCAAAGAATTTTCATCCAAACTTTCATTAGTCAAAATCATGATAAATTTGTTTATAAAATAGAAACCTGATGATAAATTTCCCAACAAATATTTGGCTACTAAATGTTTCAGTAATAGTGTTTTAACCAATATTTGAATTTCCTCTGAAATTCTCTTTAAAGAATATTAAAATACCCTTATTGAATTATCATTCCCATTGTTTTAATAGTACTGGTACATCGCAAGGAATTGCAATATAATTGTCATTTCCTTGTGTAATAAAGTGGAATGTAAATGTCTAATGCATTTAAACAAACAGAATTCCAATTTAATAATATTTGTACCCCTACTTACTATTATTGATTTCACGTTACTTTAACCTTTCGCAACAATTTCCTATTACTTTTGAAAACACTGATATTGCAAAATATAAAAAATAAAGCCTTTTAGTTTCTGTAAAATGTTGTAAAATACTAATTAATTATCAGACAACGAGAGTATCTGTACTGAAACAAATTTTAGTCTGTTGCCTTTTGAATTGGAAAATGTTTAGGTGTATACCAATATTTTAGAAACTTATTTTCATTTACTTAGTTTTAAATTTAGCAATGTAACTGAACGAAGTACATCGAAATTTTAAACTAAGGAATTTTTTTCAAATTATTTAAATTCTAGATATATATTTTTTCTCTCTCTCGACTTGGTTTTACTAAATTGTAGTTTAAAAGCTATTAGTGCTTTTTTTTATTTAGCAAAAATCTAACGATAAGCAATTAATATTATTGTAATATTTTATTTGTTTCGGGAATTATTAGTTGTGCAACAAAGTTTACTCAGCGAATTTCTTTTCATTTTTTGCGACTTGTTCTTTTTCTGGGGGAGAGGATTTTCCTCTTTTACGAACCAACGCTTCTAGAAGTTATTGACCCTAGCAGGGGAAGAATTTCCTGGAAACAGCAGACCCCTTTGACTTTCTGTGCGGGAGCATTGCAAAAATTCCGCCTTCCCACCCCCGAGCTGACCTTTGAACTGAAAATGGTGGTGTTTTTCACCCGTCTGGGGTCGGTGACTGAAATTTTTGGTTTGTCGGCGGTCTGGGACAGACAGAGAGGTTTTGGCTTGGAAGAAGAGAGGGCCTTGCCCCTTGGCTCTCGGCCGGGATGCGGAGCTTTTGCGGAAGAATGGTTGCCGGGCCGGGCTACAGACGCAATTTTTTCTTTTAACAAATAACCCGGGTGGAGACCGCTGCTCCTGTGCTGCAACGCTTGTTAAGGAGCTTGTTTGGAGGAGCTTCCGCTTGAGAGAGAGGCCTTGGCTCTGAAGAAAGAAAAATGCTAAAATAACTGAGAAAAGGATAGCGTGGTTTCTCCGGCGTGTTTTCCGGACTTTCCGAGGCCGGGGTTCTTGCCGAGGTGCTAGAAAATTTTGAAAGTGCTCCTGCATACGCGTCCTTGTGCATGAGAACTCCGTACTTAAAACGTACCTTCCTATGTGTTTCGCCAGTATGGGATTTCCTTCATCGTGCAACCGCACTGCTGCGCCTGCGCCAAAATCTTCATAAAAATTTATTCGGCAAGGAAATAAAAATTTAAATTCAAGAAGCAGAAACAATATATGTATCTGGGTCCAGAACATCGTACCTAAACCATGGAGAGCATCGAGTTATCCCCGACGCAGCATGCGTGTCACCATCGCGGAATTTCTATATTTCTTTTTATGCAGATGGTGCGACATGATGGATGTCTGCAAACACCAGCCCGAGATAAGTTTCTCTCTTTTGTTTTGAATTTTCATTTTCATTTTTTTATTTTACATTCAGATTACCAGGATTAATTCTTGCAGTATGTTAATAATTTGAAGTTATCTTGTGGTAGGGTAATAATGTGAAGTAATCTAGCAGTTTGTAAATTAAGCACCATATCCGGATCATCAACATATGAACTATGATATTAAAATGATTTTTTTTATATAGAGATAAATGTTTTGTTTACAAAATGTCTCATGTGTAGGGGTAAAAGGCAGCTACTGTGTTATTAAGATGTATTATCATATTGAGGAGAAATAATTTTGTAAACTTTTGAATCATTTGAAAACATAAGCGTTGATAGAGCAGAACATATTGATAATGTATATCTTGAGAAATTGAAATATATGTGACATGAATTTAATAGGGGAATAATTTAATGATGACTGATGTGTGTAAAAAAACTTCTTAAAATATTTTTACCTTATAGTGAGTTAATTAAGATGTGAAAACAACATTTATATATGTGAAACAACATTTATATTTTAAATTACTTTTAAAGGTCTGATTATTTTTGTTACATGATATGTATGTTCTAAGTACTTAAATAAAAAAAAAAGTATTGTTGATAGGCATGAAATCTAGTAATGAAATTTTCAAGGATAGGATTAATAATAATAAATTAAGATTAATGGTTGGTGGCCACTATTATTTGAAATTTCTTTTGTAAAGAACAGTTGCTAATGAGAAAAGTTATATATATTTAATGTAAAAGATGCAGCATAAATTGATTGAGTTTTAAACACAAATGAATTTTAAGAATAAAATCCTTCTGTTTAAACTGGGTCGACCCTAAGCAAGAATAATATCTGATACATTGAATCAGTTTCCTTTTATTGTGTTTTATTAATATTTGTTTTGGTGTTTGTGTTTTGAATTTATTTTATGTATTAACATTGATTATAAGGCAAAATAAGAGATGAGTATCGTATTGTAAAGTGGTAGGGTTAATTGTGTTGTTAATAAATGTCATTAGTTTAAGGTGATTTGGTCTCTGATTTATTTGCCACCCCTATGACAGTGATGGAGGTAACTATTTGGTGTAACCTGGGTTAGCTTTATAAAATATAACATCTAAAATTAAAAAAAAAATAAAAATTACACAACGCAAAATCTTAAGATCTTTATGAATTGTTTTGGTGATTATTTTAAGGATAAATTAAGAACTGAAATTAAATCGTAGTTATGCTAATTTGTGACTAGAGATAAATTAGGTATTTATATGATCAAATGCTATTATACTTGCCTTGCACATGTAAATATGATTTAAGATCTACGATGCTATGAATCTAAAGGTAAGTGAATTGAGTAAATGGAGTATTGTTATTTTGAGTTATCTGAATACAGAGAGTAAGAAGGTATAATTAGTAGAAAAAATAAAAAGTTTATAGTTTTATTGTATTAATTTAAAGGCTCATTAATTATAACTTCTAATAATAATCATATTATATAAAAAGTGAAGTTAAATTAAAATAAGTTAAAATAAATATAAAAATCTTTACGACAATAAAAGTCCGTAACCAACTGCTTACACTATCTTTGAACTACTTAGAAGTCGTTTATGGCTGTAGAAAATAATCCATGACGAGAAAATATGTATCATTTGCGGCTTCGTCAAAATAAACTACAATACAAGGTCACGGATTTCGCTTTAAGCGACCTCCCTAGATTATTATTATCAGTGGCGAATCTAGGATTCCGGTCGGGGGGGGGGGAGGGCTGAGGCCCAAAAACTTGAACCGTCGTGATGAATGTCAAACTTCAAGGCTAAAGTAAACCAAAACTCTTTAACTGTATAGGCTTTACTCACCTGACAATAAAAATTAGAAAGAACAATACAATACTTTCGATAATTTAATAAAAATTATAATGAAATAACTAACCAAAAAATGTCTTCGACCGCGTCAATGCTACAACTACAAGTGGAATGACTAGAAAAGTAGCAAAATTTTCGAGCCTGTCAAGCCAGAAAGCAATGTTGAAACGTTTTTATTATTTTTTTAAAGAGAGAAATTAAGAAAAAACAGTTGTAATGATGTTAAATTAAATCAAGAATTCTGGCTTGGCTCTGGGGGGGGGGCTGTAGCCCGATAGCCCCCTAGATTTGCCACTTATTATTATTATTATTATTAAACCACCTGGAGGGAAGCGACCAGATAAGATTTACGTTTATACAAAACCCTCTCAGCGTAAAGATATAAAAGAAAATGGGAAACAATTAAAACAACAAAATAATAAATACAAAAAGTAAACTGAAACAGTCTGCAATGAAAGTCTTAAATGATGGTGGATGCCAGAAAAGTCTGTCTTAATTCATGATGATATCATGCCTTTGTTCATGAAGGATCTTCATAATATTCATGAGTCTTTCTTAATCCATGATGATATCATGCCTTTGTTCATGAAGGATCTTCGCAATATTCATGAGTCTTTTTTAATCCATGATGATATCATGCCTTTGTTCATGAAGGATCTTCATAATATTCATGAGTCTTTCTAATCCATGGATATCATGTCTTTGTTCATGAAGGATCCTCAATATTCAGAGTCTTTTCTTAATCCATGATGATATCATGCCTTTGTTCATGAAGGATCCTCATAATATTCATGAGTCTTTCTTAATCCATGATGATATCATGCCTTTGTTCACGAAGGATCTTCATACTATTCATGAGTCGCGCCAGGGATCTTTTGTCTTGGACAATATATTCGCACCACATCGAACGGTTTTCAGCACTGGGCTTCGTGCAATGAAAGGGTTTTGTCACTGGACAGACTGTTGTGTAGTGGTTACAGAAAGTAGATAGCAGTCACCTCTTTCAGCAGCCACTTTTGCTGAGCATGTAATTTTGGGCTCATAAAGATAATGTTAAAATAAGCTCTAGGAACGGCCACTGAAACCCCTCTGAGGGGTCGCGGGTACATTGGTCGCCCGTTCAAATTCAATGAAATATATTCCTTTCGTCTGCCTTTTATTAAGAGAAAAGAGAGGAAAAATTAAAAGAATAAAAAATTCTTACACTCATAAACATTGCCGGAAATCAGATAGAAATCATTAATAATCCTTTCCCAGTGTGAAGAGAAAACTGAACTTTGGTCTCTGCCGGGTTGGGTGGAGTTCATTTGTGCCTCTCAGACGTTGATTCGGACTCTGAAAAAAAGCTGCTGATATGGGTTGCGATCATCAATTCAGTGAACTTTAGGAAAAATAGATGATATTATTGCCCATTCCTGCACAACTACCGGCTGAATGATTAAGGATTTATTTTTCCAATTTAAAAAAAAAAAATTGAAAAAGCTGGAAGATGTCGAAAAAGCTGAAATATCCAGGTAAACACAAATTGTATCTTTTTTCAAAAAGAAAAAAATGTTTTAAAAAATTTAAAAAAATGAATAAAGTATTTATTTTCTTCAGATGATTCTTAAAATTCTCTTTATCAGAAATAATGAATTAGGTCTTGTTTAACCATTTAACTGCGAGTACTTATAGTACAGCCAATCGCTCTAAACACACACAAAAAAAGAAGTATATCATGTGTACGAAAGAAAGTGTCGTGTATTTATTGTGATACAGTGGCGAATCAATAATATGTGTATGACTAAATACGCATTTTGTAATTAACGATAAAAATTTGAAATTTTTATTTTATTTATTTTAATAAAAAATACTTTTTTATAATTTAGTGCTAAGATAAACGATACAAAAAAAGGTTATTTTATGTTATTTACATATGAAAAATATTTTCATAATTTAGTAGTATATGAGCCACAGCCGCAACAAGCGGTTTATAAACCACACCCGCAACAAGTGGTTTATAAACCACACCCGCGTCTGAATATAATTTAAGCATGTGGTTTATAAACCACACCCGCAGTTAAAGGATTAAATATCCATTTTGTAATTCCAAACATGAAACCCCTTTAGAGCAGTCACCCCTCTGAGATCCCAATTTTCCTTGGAAAGCAGGATGGAGGTAAACCTATCCAAGTTATCCTAATTACCTTTTCCAAGGCAAACCTTTCTACAGCAGGAAGCTATAGAGATGTTTCATTGTAAAAATACACACACACACTTGTGTCAGCAAAAATAAAAGTCAAGGAGTCGATGTTGAGTCGAAAATAATTTTCTCCTACTGCATTCTTATTATTCATCGGCGCTGACTGATCTCTTAGTACCGCTGGCGGAAGCTCTCGTATTATACTAAATTGCTTATATTACTGTGTTCTTCACAATATCCTTTCCAGTTATTGTACATATTATGTTGTACTAAATTATATCGTTGACATGCAACCTTTTCATTGGTCAAACTTTCAGGCATTCATTTATTAACCTGTAGCTTTATATACCTTTATTACATTACATTGCACCACCTGCATCCCAGTGTTTAGAGCCATTTGACTCCTTTGTTTGGATGGATGGATGGTGAATTTTATTTTTTTAAGAAAGGACAAAAACAAGTAACAGGTACAAAAACAAATAAAAATGAAAAACAAACATACACTGGACAGAACAACATAGAAAACAAAACAAAAAAGAAAAAAAATACGTAGAGGGGAAAAAATAGCTTTAGACTCATTGGTTTAGTAATCAATAACATGAGTTGGTAAATTTTTCATGCGACATGCTGATAAGACAGTGACGATATTTCCATTTCAACCTTTTCTTTTCTACATCAGAGATTGTAATGTTAATTCAAAGGGTATAATTATTCGGTTTGCGTCTTTCAAGTCGGCAATCCCTTCCCCTACGAACGACTTCTCCTTAGAATTCTGAATGAGTTTGAAGTACTCTGAATAAGTTAGCTCATACATATATCTATTTAAATTGGGCCTGTATTATAGTTTATCTAGATACAAAAATGAAAATTAAATTATGAGCATAAAATTGCTATAGAACGAAAACGAAATGGAGAGCACTTGGTTCTGAAGGAATGAGTATCGTCTTCATAGTTTTGAGGTGAACGGTGGAAATTGTTATAGAGATTCAGCTCGTACAATTCTAAAAGCCCTACGTCTCTTCTTTTCAATCGTCCTGAACATCTCTAATAACGGGTCTTGGACTTTGCCTAAAATTTCAGCTGTAATGCAAAAACCGAAAATATGGATAATCAACAAATACAGAAAAGCGCTTCAATTACGTAAAATCTATACTTATAAAAGGCAATATTTGTGTGTGCGCGTGCGATGTCCAGACGAATCTATCGCACTTACAGCCTTGAAATTTGGTACACAGGTAGTCTTAATGGCGACTCAATGCACCTCGAAGCCGGAATTTTAAAATTTAATCTAGAAAATTTTTATTTTATGTTTTGTGTTGTTTTGGTTGATTTTTCGCACTAATTTCTAAATAGAATGGTTTTGAATAATTGTACGAAAAAAATAGACACACCATAGAAAAGAGCACACGATTTCCGTTCTAATGAAGTTATTTTTGAATTTTTAACGTAATTTACTGAATTTTGAGAATTTTTTAAAAAATTATCAGTTTTGCCATTGAAGTTTTATTTTCGTTTTTAAATTTGCTGCATCCAGTGTTCTAATAACACTATTATTTTCAATTTTATTTTTTTTCAGCTTATAACTGCAGCGGTTCTGTCGGATTTAAAACAAGAAAGGTTGAAATATCCTTTCCCGTTTTTTTCTTAATTAATTTTTTCCTGGTCAGTTGAAAGATATTTTTCCTCTAGCTAGGCTTCCTCCCGCGACACCTCTCCGGAACGTTACGGGCAATTTCATTGGCTGACGGAGCAGGGTGACGTCAATTGAATGACTTCGATTATTATTTTCGGATTCGATTTTAAATTTTGCTTGCTGTATAATACACGTTACAATTTTTTAATATTGTTTCGGATTAACGTACTCCGTATTGCTTTTCTACAGTTGGAATGTCATTATCGCGAAGAAAAATAAGCGGCAAAATCAATAATGTATATCTTTTGTTTTGTTTTCAGAACTTTTTCATGTCATTGTGGACGGGTTTTTTTTTTTTCCTTTTTTTTCCATCTTGTTGAAGTCCTGATTCCACGGACAACGCCATGCGCGTGCTGCTAGTTCCTTATAAAAAATATAAGAAAACGTGTAAACTTCTTCGATACTGGATTGTATGTATGCTACCGAATATGTTTTATTATTTATTTAATATCTTAGATAGAATTTATAGCAGATTCAATAAAAATATAATGCAAGACAGTACGAAAGAAAAGCATTGAACTAACAGGACGATAAAACATTTTCATGACTCAAATTATATTACATGGAAGAAAACGGAACTGTTTAGAAATGGATAAATGATAAAATTGTTTACTTCTGAAGTTTAATGCAAATTGTAATTACTTCCAAATTATATTGAAAAAAGCCCTAAAAATTTCAATATATGCTTGCTGCATAATGAAACCCGCCCAATATGCAAAAAGTAAACAGCATCGTCATGTCATGATTTTTAACCATGTGATAAACATTTTTAGTAACAAAGAAAGCCGCCTGATTTCATTACAATTATGAAAAAATTTTATCCCAAATTTTATTCAAAATATTTTTACATATGTAACATTATCGAAAAAAAATGTAAGATAATTAAATTCGCATCACTGAAATTATAATTTTCTAAATTCTAAGATAGAGTAAAAATTGTGATTATATGTTCCGAAGTTATTTCCGAAAAACTCTTAATTCTCACTTAATTTTTAAATTAATAAAAATTCTGTTTAAAATTTCAAAAAATCACTCTGATTTGCATGTCGTCACCCTTCAAAATATGTTTGCGCAAATTTGACCTATTCTAGGTCCAATAGTGTGTCACGTAAAGCGCCAGCATACATACACAACACACACATTCGCTGTTAGTGTTATTAAATATACAAAAAAAGAAAGATCTTGATTATATTAAGAATAATGAATGTTATTTTCCATTAATTACATAATGAGAGAATTGAAAGATAATAGCAATTTTTGAGCTCCGTTTATTGTTATGATGAGAGATTTACTCTAAAATAATCTTCTCAAGAATTGCTAGATGTTGATCCGGTTGGGAAATATGAAATTGCAATAATATGAAATAATCTTAGAAGTCTATTGGGAAATTATATTTGAAACGATAATAAAAATAAAGAGAATGCTACTAACTCTCCCATTAATGCACTGGTTGCACATATCAAGCACTAATTCAGTGAATCAGATGAACTGAATGCAAGAATTAAATTCGTTCTTCTGAGAAGTATAATTATTTTTTGAAATAATTAAGCCATATTTTTTAAGTAAATTTGAAACAGTATTTTCGAAAAAAGGTAACTCTTGAGTGAGATGATGACATAACAAGGGCACACAATATTTGAATCCTTATCGAAAAGTAACATTCTTCAAAACAGCTGACTGTTATAACGAATGCTGGATAAAGGAAAAACCTGCGATTAAGACAGAAAAGCATAATTGAATCTAAAACTTCTGAATTTGAAAATATTCTTCATCAAAACCCATCGACCTTAATACATCAAATGCCACATGTGAGTTTTATTGGCAATATGTTGAAGATAGAGGTCCTCTTTGGTGAAATAGTGATCGAAGCAGAAAATTTGCGAATTTTATAAAGTGAGAAAACGACGTAAGGTGCATTGTAAAAAATATCCGTTTTTTCCCGGACTTTTTCCGTATATTTGACGGTTTAAAGCTGTTTTGTTGACAAAACGGTTTTTCACCGTTTTCCGCTCCAGCCATGAACGGTTTAAAACCGTCAGTTCAAATTCTATTTTTCGTCATACGGTATTGCTTTTCGTACGATAACTTTCCATTTTCTTAAATGCAATTTTATTGCATTCATTTCATGTTTTTAATAGGGTTCCATCTCCGCTATTGTTTACACATGTTGCAGTAACCTGTTGTCACTCATGAAAGCTAAACTTAAAACACGTGTTCTGGCAATAGTTGATTTTTACACCACTAGGTGGCGCCACTAGAGCTATAGTGACTTTAAAACTCAAATAGATTATTTTGACTTCATTTTGTGAAGTCTCCGGTGGTCTAGTGGTTTGAGCGACTGCATTTTATTTCTATGAACGCGGTTTCGATCCCCGGTTCGGAGGTGTTAGAAGTTTTGTCACCATCTTGCATCGAAATCGTCAAAGTAAGTTCAATTAAAAATTATATTAATTAAACTAATTGAAATTAATAATTAAGCCTTGATTAATTAATATTCCTAATTGATAATACACATCAACACATTTCAACTCAACTCGAACAGAAGGAGAAAAACAACTCAACTCAGTCGATGACGTCACTTACTTCGATGACTTAATTTTTACGGAGAAAACTTGATTTCATACGGTAAAAAACCGTTGTGACTACGGATTTACTTCGTAACTTTTACGGGAAAAACTTGTTCCTGTACGGTAAAAAACCGTTGTGCCTACGGATTTACTTCGTAACTTTTACGGTTTTGCCACAACCAACCCAGCTGCCAGTTTAAAACCGTAAATTTTACGGGATTTTTTTTACAGTGGGGGGGGGCAAATATCGCCTACGTTCCTAA
>BGPR01000912.1:141143-155480 GCA_013235015.1 Araneus ventricosus
TTTTAGGTATGTAAATTTCTTCAGTATCTAAAATCAGCTTTGCAATCGATGAGAGTCTTTAATTCTACCTAGAAAATGAGATTAATGATCTTCTTTATGGGTTATCTTGCTGTAGAATAACCAGACCTCTAAAAATAATTTTAGGTATGTAAATTTCTTCAGTATCTAAAATCAGCTTTGCAATCGATGAGAGTCTTTAATTCTACCTAGAAAATGAGATTAATGATCTTCTTTATGGGTTTTCTTGCTGTAGAATAACCAGACCTCTAAAAATAGTTTTAGGTGGGTAAATTTCTGTAATACCTAAAATTATTTTTTTTGGGGGGGGGGGGAAGAGATTACATAGGTTGGTGTATTTAAAATTCATCCAGAGCAAAACAGTTATCTCTTGTTATTAAAAACTTTGTTACCTTATTTGGGCTTTAAAAGTCTGTATTTCGTGCAATCGTGATCTTTCTGTTGAGCTTTAAAAACTTACTACTATGTTCATCTTAATAGTGTTCGAAAAAGGTGGGATCTGTTTTCTATGAAAGTTCTTGCCATTTCAATATCTTCAAAATATCTTAAACATATCTTAAGCATTTTCTATGCTATTCAACATGAATATACCGAAAATGTTTCAAACACCTGCACAAAGGGAAAAATGCACTTACAATAGGCTCTAAGTTGTTACGTTATGGGAAAAAGAAAAGATTTCTAAAAAGGGAAACAACGATTCTCTGTTAATAATTGTTTTAGTATTACCAATTTTGATGATAAAGTCTTTTTCTATTTATTATTGTTAAGGTTCCTCATTTCTAAAAAGGTTAAAGGGGTAGTTTACAACATTTAAAGGAAATAACATATTCATTGCGCTTTCTACGAAAGCAAGAACCTTAAAAAACAAATTTTTAAAAAATGAAAAACATCTAAGAATTAACCTTTCTTCCCATAATTGTCAATTTCATGAAATACATTTTTAAGGTGTTACAGAGAGTTTCTCTTGCTACATATTTTTATATATTTAATGAAGTGCCGTTCTCTTTCAAAGATTTTAATGAAAGTGTTCACTTATACCATCTCTGAAAATTAAAAAAAGTATAGGAAAAAATCAAAGTTGAATTTATTATGAATAATCTATTTGATTTGTTTTATATTGTAAACTTCATGTTTGTAAATTTGGAGTTTTGTAATCTATTTTACCCCCTTTCTTGATAGACTAGAGTTCTGAAATTTTGTAAAGTTGTCTGTTTCCGATAACAATGCAATATTTGAAAATTTTCAAAAGTTAATTATCAGTTAATTGATTAATTTTAATTAAATTTTGGATCCTTATCAGAAGTTCCATCTAGTAGTGAATATGAGAAAAAAAATAATTTCAAGTTCCGCATAATTTATAATATTGAATTAGGAAATATATTCAAGACTAAGAAGGGGAAAACAATATTAATACTAAAGTTTTTAAGTTAGTTTAGTGTACTGAAAAGTAGATTTTTCCCCAGAAAAACACCCACGCCATAATGAAATCGTTAACGCTGGTTGCTCTGAAAACAATAGTATAAAAAAATTAAAGCAAAAAGAATATCACAAAGAAAATTTTTAAACATTAATTTAAAACCAAAATATAAATGTGACTATAATTTTGAAAATTTTTTGCCCAACTGCAGAAAATATTTCTATCAGTGTCTTACGTTTTTACAGTTTTGTTTTATCCTCCATATTTTTGATAAAAAATATTTTCCTCTTTTTTTTAATACACTAATAAGTATTGTTGCACAAAATCTTACCGTGGGTGTGTGGTGTAAGCAGTCCAACACGCAGGATAATGGAGAATGAAGGTTTATTTACAAATATGCAGGAAAACACGTAGCACAGGTACAGGAAACAATAGTCCTTGCACAGATTACCAATGTAAATAGACAACAATTCACAGGTAATGACAGTTCAGCACTTTGATATCTAACAGCACAAACAGTCAGCAAATAACTAGTCACGACAATAACAGCTCAGCTCACCAGCTGATTAGCTCACACAGCGGATAGAACTCCGAAGACGTTCACGCTTCAAAGTGAAGTAACCAGTCGATCAAAGACGCTCTGCTGAACTAGGTGCCATCCTTAAATATTCTCTCCGACAGGCCATGACGTCACATGGTGTTTTCTCGCGTATTCTTTTCCCTAGTAGAAATATCGAGAAAAGGGTTGCATTTTCGGGAATCATCTATTTGTCGCCAAATCGCCAAAATGGTCGCCAAGTTTGTCGCCAAGGTCATGCGTGCCATAAGAGTCTCTGAGGTCACTCCATGCTTAACCTTGTAAAACTCTCTTCCCAACCATAAGACTTGCATTGCTGGGAAGCGACTTTCCATGATTGTAACAGTATGTTTTTTTTCATTTCATTTTTATTATTAAAAGTATTTTGTGTGGCACTGCTTGTAACTGAGTTGATGCTCCATCGCTGATTTTCACCATTTTTATTAAAACTATTTCAAACTTTAAAAAAGACTGTCACTAGAACAATGATAAAGCTTTAAACAACTAATGTAAATAAATATACATATTTGTTACGAACATGGAAAGTCGCTTCCCAGCAATGTTAGTCTTATGGTTGGGAAGAGAGTTTTACAAAGTTAAGCATGGATTGACGGGCAGCGGCTGTTCCGAGATCCCTGACCTTGGCGAAAATTTTGGCGACCTTGGCGACAAATAGATGATTCCAGAAAATGCAACCCTTTTCTCGATATTCCTATTAGGAAAGGGAATACGCTTGAATATACGAGAAAACTCCATGTGACGTCACGGCCTGTCGGAAAGAATATACAAGGACCGCGCCTAGATGAGAGAGAGTGTGTTTTATCCACCCGAACGACTTTAGAGTTTCGTCTGCAGTGTGAGCTAGGAAGCTGGTGAGCTGAGCGCTATTGAAAGTGCTGTTATTGTCGTTATTAGTTATTTGCTGACTGTTTGTGTTGCTAAATATCAAAGTGCTGAACTGTTATTATCTGTGAATTGTTGTCTGTTTACGTTGCTAATCTGTGCAAGAACCATTGTTTCCTGTACCTGTGCTACGTGTTTTCCTGCATATTTGTGAATAAACCTTCATTCTCCATTATCCTGCGTGTTGGACTGTTTACACCATACACCCACAGATAGACTTTTGTAACAATATTTATCATTACTGTTATTGTAAGGATTAAAAAATATACCTAATGATTAAAAAGTATGGCATCAAATGAAGATAAATAATAAAAGACTTTTTTAAAAATAGGCTGGGGGTAGACAATCGACGGTTCCGGAGCCACATGCAGCTCTTTTGATGCATTACTGGGGATCTTTTTAAGCTAGTAAATAATGTGACAAAATCAAATTTAAGTAAAAGGAAAAAATTCCAAACAGTATTTCATGAGAGTTGTATGTACATCTTATTATTCCTTTTAGAGAGATAGAAATCCACTTTTGTTGCACACATAAATGGTCTGAGATAGAAAATCTTAAAAGACAAAATCATATTATTTTCGATACTCGGAACAGTTTACCTGATAATTAAACAATTAAAAGCGTATGCATTTGGATCTCTGTCGATTTTCGGATCGATATATATATTTGTGAACAGTCGTTTTTAAATATTATTTTTATTAGATACCAACTAAGAAATCTGCTGAGTCTGCCGTCTCGTAGAAAAATGAAAGTGATGTCATATTCACCGAAATTTGACTAACTTTCTCAAGAAATTCAGCAACAGATTCAAATTAGAATACGTATATTGTTGACGTTCAGGCAGAAGTCACTAAGTCCACAAAAACCTTTTAAAAGACTACTTTTAATTTATCAATTAATTATTTTTTGATCGATAACAGTAAATCAACCGTCGGAGCTAGAAGTCTGCAAAATAATTTTTATTATTTATCATAACGACTCAAAATTAATTAAGTTCAAATTCACCACATCCCGAAATCATAGTTTAGAGACTTTTGCCTGCAAAACGACGATATATTGTTCTTATGATTTGTGAAGAATATATATTTTAATTGTATAATTCATAAAAGTTAATTATATTATAAAATATTTGAAATACCAGCATACTGTTTGACGAAAAAAAAGTTATAATTTATCCCTAAGAATGTTTAAAGTCACTTATTTTTTACTTTAATAAATATATTTAATAATTATAACTGCAACTATTGTAACATTGATAGTAACTAATTGAGTTGCATGGATTTTATTACAGTAACTTTAAGAAAAAGCAAAATAAACTCATTTAAAAACACACATTTCAAGCTAAATTTTCAAAAATGTATGTTTTATAATTTAAGTTACGGACTTGCGTATGCGGTGCCGTAATTATTATTTTAGTAAACAGAATTCTAAAATTGGCTGTTTACGATAAAAAGGCTGCCTACTGTTAAATATGGATGTATCAATTTGAGATCGCCACTAGATGGCGCTGCTGTAACGCTCTCTGTTTAAGAATTTCGTGTTTGTATTCAGTGTTGTCTTGTCCGTGTGCTTATAAACGTGATGTCTTTAAGATATCGCTCCATTTATTTCGTAATATAAAGTCTGACAATTAATCAAATCGGCTCCACTTAAGAACATGGTGCGGTCCGCCAAGTTGAATTTTTTTCCCTCGCCAAATTGATTTCTCACCAAATCTTGTAACCTTCTTCATTTTGTTGGCAACTCTAAAACTTTGCCAGAATTTCTAATTTGTACCAGAATTTGAGAAAATTCATGCTAAATTTCATACAATTTTATGGACTATTTGCAATTTTATGTACTATTTCCAATTTTATGTACTATTTACATTTTTTGCCATGGCTGTCATTAGAATCGCCGCCATCTTGAAATCATCCAAGATGGCGGATATTTGGCGACTTTTTGGATGGTTGGCGCAATTTCCCAGTTTGGCGAGAAACCGTACCATGTTCTTAAGTCTTACCAGCAAATCTTTTACCTACTTCTGAAATAGGCCGTTAAAATGCCCTAGATAGTAACAAATCAATTTTTAAGGCACGTGGTTTTCGTTTAGCTTTACTAGATAAAATGACAAGCAATCTTTGAAGACAAAACTACAATCAATTGCTCTTCTCCATAAAAAGTCGTCCATCCCGTTCCTTTGAGCTTTTGCGTCTTATAAAGTACAACAATCCATCTTAATCGCACTGTACAAAAGACTGCTTCGGGTACTAAAAGAAAGGCTGTAAAGAGAAATACACTCGACAAAACTTAACGGAAAACAAAAAGGGCAAGCAAAAAAATAAAATGCCCTCGGAACAAAAAGCGGAGGAATGAAAAAAAGGCCAGGGTGAAATATCCGACTCAATAGAAATTGGGAACGAACTTAATAACTTTGGTGAGAAAGCCATCGGGGCGTAAAACCGCTTACACCCATATTTTACAACCCAAACTGGGCTAAACAAAAACAAAAGATCCGGATCTTGCCGGACATGAGCGAAAAGTGGCGTGATCGGGGGGGATGGCACTTTGCGAGTCGATGGTCCATGCTATGGGGTTCGGCCATAAAGTTTCAGAGGAAGCCGGGGATGCAGCTAATCAGGTGGAAGTTATGCGACCGCCGGCCTCGCTTATTGAATGGGAGGGACCCCCATATGAGATTTTGTTTCATTTGCGGCGGCACCACACGTCATGGTAAATGGTCACCTCTCACATCGACAGCGGGAGGGACGGACCACTCAGTGCGTTGGCCGGACTGGTGTAGAGTAGATGCAAAATGTGAAATGCTTGTTATTAAGCGATAAATGCAATGGAACTCGGTTAATTCGAATACTGGCGAGCCCACGATAAAAATTCGATTTATCCCACAATTTGAATTAAAAACAGTGCTTTAAAATGAGTAAGGCAATAGAAAACTCCAATTTTTAAGTAAAAAATGGCTTACAGGTTTATTCTTGGTGTTTTAACTGTTTTAATAAATATTACAAAATTTGAATACAATAATTGTGTAATAAAACTTCGAAATAAACAGTAGAATTCACACGTAAAGTGTTTCGAACTTTAAAAAAATGAAAAAATTTTATTGCTTTTTTTTAAAGCTGGATGTTTTGTACAGCAGTAAAATTCTAGAGTGAATTAAAAGGTTCCTAAAAATTTATTCACTTACAATCACTGGCGACAAAAGGTACGGACGTATTTACTAAAAAATAAATAAATAAAATAAAATAAACATTGCAGTTATTAGTTTTGGCTTCAAATTAACCAAAATAGATTCGAATTATATATGATTCTCAGCCTGGAATATCCATACTCTTTGGTAATAGACACCACACAGATTTTTGGGCTGTGTTCTGAAGATTTAGCAGTAACCAGATGTAGAGATCTAAATTTTATTTGCTTTGTTATCTTTTTTTGTATTCACTAATTTATAACATTGCGAAATACAGAAATTTAAAAAATATGTCTAAATTTACAATATACTTATAATTTCCTTTATTTTATTTCGAGTTTAATTTTTACAACCTAGAAAATGTATCTCCTGGTATTTTTCTATTTCTGAGTATATGAAACATAAATTGTATACCAGTAATCTTTTCTTTAGCCCAAAAGAACGTCCTAACCGAAGAAAAAGAAGTGGTTATTGCCGTCTTTTTAAAGTTATCTTGACTTGGGTTTGCAAGAATTTTAAGCGAGTGTGAACACAAGTTATAAAAATCTTAATGAAAGCCACGATTTTTAAAATAGGAGAAAGCCAATTAACGCATTCTGATTTTTGCTTATTTGTGAAAAGCAGATTAATAAGAAAATTTTGCTGTTCAAAGTATCGCTTAAAGGAACAAAATTAGCTTAAGCGAACTCCATAAATTTTGAATAATTGATATTGATTGATAATAATTGAATTATTGAAACGCAATGAATAATCGATAATTTTCTAGCTTTGTTAAATGAAGATGTTATAAAATTGTTAGCTAAGTATTAATTATCATTAAAATAGATTTAGGTGCGCCCATTTTATATCAATTTCAATGATCGAAACTGATTGAAGATAATGTTGCTTAAACCGGTTACGATATACAAGTAAGTACATCTTCATTTCCAATATATAAGAACACAGTAATTAATAGGTGTCATTATTACAGGACTAATTATTCTTTCCTTATATATTTTTTTATGAAAATAGGCTTTAGTGGAGTTGTATGTGAAAATAAAACAAGACTGTTTTTTTTTTAATGAAATACGCTTAAAATGCAACATTATGGCATAGAAAGAGGTTTTTTTAGTTTTATATTGTTGATTTCTAGCATAAAACTTTAAATTTTATTTTTAATTATGATGGTGAAGTTAGGATATAAATGCTACAAGTACAGATTTGCAACAACAACAACAAAAAAAGATATTGTAGATGCGCAATGTTTTTCCATAAAAGATTATCGAAACTATTTTTTCTGGTATTCATATTGTTTTGGTATAAATTTCAGTAAAGTTACTGATACCATTTTTTGAAATTTGGTGTTATGAGAATGTCTTCTATTATTATTACAGGTAAGGAATTATTTAAAAAAAGATATGAAACTCATAGAACATTATGTTTAACTTTTCTCCATACTGGTTTAAAAATTTATCCAATGTTTGCTTGTTAGACGGCCCCTCAACCTGTTGTCCACCTGTGACGTCACAATCTGAGCGAGTGGCGTAATAAAGTCGGTCGCCGGCACTTGCGGACTATGAGGTGTATAATGCGAGAGGGGTGGAGGGGGCTCTGATTTGCGACACCCCCCTCCTTTTATCAATATTGGCCGCGATTTCGGTTTTGGTATTCCGAGTGAGTAGCGTTTTATTGGGACACATTTTCTTCGGCGTTTTTCCCCGATTCGCTCAAATATATCCGGCGATCGTAAAAAAAGGCCTTCTGGACTTTTACGCTCCTTTACCCGTCCCTCCGCTCCCGGACGCTTGCATACGAAGCATCCGATTGTCCCGGATTCGTTCGTCCTTTTCCAGAAATTTCTTGGCATGAAGGTGAATCGGATTGTCCGAAAGTCTTCACTTTAGACTTTTCTGGATGGTGGTTGAGAGATTCTTGCAGTTTTCATGAAAATATCATGAGTATAATGTTTTTTGTTATGAAAAGATAATATACGATAATAAAGATATATAGTTTTGTTGTAAAAGATAATAAGTATTCTGTTGTCTGAAAGTCAAACTTATGAATTCAAAGTACCTTATCTAATACCTAAGAAACAAATAATTCGTTGATTAGCATCTTTGATTAGCAGTCAGTGCGTTATTATGTTGAAAAAATTCGTAAAGCATATAAACTCGATTTTTTTAGGCGGTCTTTCAGAAACAAATTTTTGCGTTAAAAATTACCATTGGGTAGTAAATTGATTGATAGAAAATGCGATACGGTAATTACAGTATTTCGAAACTCATTTCTAGTTTTCTGAAGTCATGACTATTTTCAGAAATTTAAGTTTTAACTATAAATTAATAAACAAATTATTCAATCCAATTGCCAAGTTGCATTTCATTGTGGTATGAATATCCAAATTTTTACAGAGTGATTATAAAGTTCAAGCTTAAGTAAACAGTGAAAGGTTCACTTTCAATATTTCTAACAACACTGTAAAAAAAATCCCGTAAAATTTACGGTTTTAAACTGGCAGCTGGGTTGGTTGTGCAAAACCGTAAAAGTTACGAAGTAAATCCGTAGTCACAACGGTTTTTTACCGTATGAAATCAAGTTTTCTCCGTAAAAATTAAGTCATCGAAGTAAGTGACGTCATCGACTGAGTTGAGTTGTTTTCTCCTTCTGTTCGAGTTGAAATGTGCTGATGTGTATTATCAATTAGGAATATTAATTAAGCAAGGCTTAATTATTAATTTCAATTAGTTTAATCAATATAATTTTTAATTGAACTTACTTGGACGATTTCGATGCAAGATAGTGACAAAACTTCTAACTCCTCCGAGCCGGGGATCGAAACCGCGTTCATAGAACTGAAAGGCAGTCACTCTAACCACTAGACCAGCGGAGACTTCATAAAATGAAGTAAAAATAATCTATTTGAGTTTTAAAGTCACTATAGCTCTAGTGGCGCCACCTAGTAGTGTAAAAATCAACTATTGCCAGAACACGTGTTTTAAGGTTAGCTTTCATGAGTGACAACAGGTTACTGCAACATGTGTAAACAATAGCGGAGATGGAACCCTATTAAAAACATGAAATGAATGCAATAAAATTACATTTAAGAAAAGGGAAAGTTATCGTACGGAAAGCAATACCGTATGACGAAAAATAGAATTTGAACTGACGGTTTTAAACCGTTTATGGCTGGAGCGGAAAACGGTGAAAAACCGCTTTGTCAACAAAACAGCTTTAAACCGTCAAATATACGGAAAAAGTCCGGGGAAAAAACGGATATTTTTTACAGTGAATGAAAAGAAGAAAGAAAAGACTCCTTATTTCGTCGTGTCTTAAATAAAAATGTATAGTTTGCCTTTTCTGAATTGTTACGTTATGACATGAATACTATAACTCATATTCATAATTAATATCATCTCAAACATGAAGTGTCAGTTATACTAGTAGTTCTTTGAACAGTAGAACTCGTGAAATTTTCTCGCTGATTTTTTTAATTAACTAATTTAAGGATTGAATTTTTCTCTGTGGTTCTTTGGTGCCATCTTTTTCAAAATCTTTCGATACGCCTCCTAAAGATAAGCGAAGTAAAAGAGCTAGAGATGTTTTGCTGATTCAGCAGATTGCGAACTATTTCATCTATATGTAATAAATTAACACTTTCCTAATTTAAAAAAAACGCTACTCGAAATTTAATCCGTAAAATTATTTCTACTTAAGCTCTAACACACAATTAACTGCCACTTTAACTGCCTGAAATCTAGTTTCAACCGGTCCTAACATTCGGGAATTCCCCTTTTTCACGATACTACTTAACTTCGCTGCGATTGTGTGCAGCGCTCTCTTTTTAAAAACATGTAATCTTCGAACCAGACGCCTGTTTTGGCGTGGCTTGTTTTCTTCCGGTGATCGCGCTTTGCGTCTATTTATACTTTAACAATGGCTTGACATTTTTCGAATTATTTAAAATTACCTGAAACCTATCGATTAAAGGATGATTGAATAAAATAAACTCATCTTCATTCATCAAAGACTGCCTCTTCATTGGATTAACCAACACTAGTTGAAATGATGTTTCATATATTAACTCCTAATTTGTCTCACCTTAAGAATTGTGCTAAACTTTTGTACACCAGTGTATCTCCTCGAGAGTCAAAAGATCATGCCTGGTGTCCCTACAAACAATGCTGTCTTCCCAATGACTAGCATTTGCTAAGCTTTTAAGAAAATGCGATGACGAGAAAATCTTAGATTTTTTTTATTTGGGGGAGGGAGAGAGGTCTACTGCTCACAGAACTACTAATAGAAATTAACTCAGTATATATTTCTAGAGGAGGTTCGTAAATAAGCCGGAAGGTAGATTTATTAATATAAAAATGATGCATTAATATACAATACATTGATAAAGCACAGCATGTCATATTATCTAGCACTAGATTAAACAATATACAGTCTACTGGGGAAGAAAGGATAAAAAATTTAAATAAGAGGAAATAATGTATAAACGAAACTGACCTTAAATGCCATTTCTGATGTGCAGGGATTTTATTCCTTGTTCACTGATTCATTTTCTCTTACTATAACTCAAAAAGCGAATGAAGTGTAAAAAGAAGAGGCTTGTTGGCTTTTTATAAGATTAAGATTATTCCAGAAAAATGAGCTGAGGAACTTCTAAAAATATATTTTTTTTTAAATTTAATATTAAACTTCGCACTGAGACGAGAGAATTGTGGTAAAGTGAATATGATGAGAAAATCCAAAAGACAAACAAAAACAAGAATAGTACATTGAAAATTATTGATGCATTGCGTAAATGATATAGAAGATCTATATAAAGCTGGTAAATATAGTTTCATCAAATACCTTGCCCTCTTGTGATCACAGACGATCAAAAATCAGAAAGATGATTTTAATCCTGAAGAATATTATACTGGGATAAAGTCTAAAAATAAAATCGTAATTTCCTTAATTTACAGACATCCTGTAGGCATGATGTTCAAGCCAATTTTCCCTCATTTTTGCTAATGTTCCAATACTACTCCTTATCTCCTTCAATCTCTCCTTTGATGACAAAATTAACATAATAGGTGAAATCAAACGCATGCTATTTATAAATACTAATATCCATCCTTTAAAAATCTACGACATGCACAAAATTCCAGAGAATAGGCAATTACAATTTTATATTATTGATTTACTTGGATATAGAAATCTTCTAGAAACTTAAAATATAGGAATTTAAAGAAAGAAACGCAACTTTTATTCAAATAAAAAAGTAATTAAAGGCTATTTTATTTTTTATATATACTATTAAGAATTTGGTCGCTACTATTAAAAAAATAGATGCATCCCGGATTACGAAGTTTAATTTTGTAATTCTTTGTTCTATATAAAATATAATAATATAAGAAGATTTTGTCGATTCTTGCTAGTGAAATACGTTATTTTTCCAATGCTGGTTTGTAAGAGATTCAAAGATACAAAAGGTCAATATTGATACATTTTTATTAATTTCATCTATATTATATTGAACATTGATAGTTTATTGACAGTCGCGAAATTCAAAACGCTTAAGTATCTGAGTATAAGGAGGAAAAAAGATTTGCTAAATTTTTGGGGTAAAAAAAATTAAGAAATTCTGAAAATTCTATTTCGTTTAAAAATAATTTCATTTAATTAATTATCATGTAAATATTTACGTGCATAAATGATATTATAAAAATTTTCTTCCTAATTTCAAATCGATTTATTCTTTTCTCGAGAGAAGGATTTAATTTGGCGACTTCCACTGACAGGTTTCGAATTTCTGACTTAGGATCGATAAATAAAAATGCTGACTCGAACTCTTTTGGCCTTTTTCTTGAATCAGTTTTCATTTTAAAAAAGAATGTTTTATTGATTATTAAATTGGGCCATATAATGGTGGCGATGGTGTTGATGGTATTTGTATAGTCCAATATTATTTTCAAGCGTTGAAAATGCTTCGTGGTTCATGCCTGATTCTCCTGTAATCTCCCCTGTACATGTGTCATCTTGATTTGTCTCTCAAGAAATTAAACTTCCCATCTACTAAAAATAAAATTAAAGAATCTATTCTTACCTGTGTGAGGCATTTAGAGAGGGACTACCTATCTCTCTCTCTCCACCAGATTTATTTTTCTTTCTGAAAAAATTGTAATATTATTTTTTTCAACTTGTCAAAGGGCAATGATAATAATAATATATGATATAGATCTTATAAGGATCAAGCTTTAGTTCAAAAATACTTTATTTTCAAATCAGAACCAAATTAGTGCAAATAAATTTTTATTACCTTATACAGAATTTTTTTCCCTTCGGAGTTTTAGTATTTCATCAATAATCTTTTAATACAAAGTCATATTACAGTTGGGAAAAAAATCGAGAACAAATTATAAACTTTGTCACTACTTTGGTCTCTAGATACTCGTTTGGGAGAAATTGCAGATTCCGTTTCATTTTCCTAGAGGAAGGTTAGCCTGTCTCCCTGTTGAGCAAAAATGAACTTTCTTCATCTTTAAAAGATAAGTTTGGAATTATCGTTTTTCCCCCTTATGTTTGTTCATGTCAAAATCTACATCTTTGTAGATGGCAGAATTCTGAACAACTCTGAGTCAATAGAATTCTCATCTAACTCTCAGACATTACCAGAAGTCTGGTAAAAATTTGGGTTTAAAATCACTGTGTTGGGCTTTTTTATATAAATATGAGTCACCATGATGTTGTTTCCAATAGCAAGCTGGTGGCGTTCACAAAAATGAGATACAATGTAATTTCCTTCAAGTTAGCGGGGCATCAGAGTTCCAGCCAAGCAGACGCTCGGGTGAAAATGGAACTTCGTTTTTAATATAGTAAAATAAAGCCTCACTTCGTCATATTACTGAATAATTTAAATAAATAATTAACATTTTATTGAGTTTAACAGCATCTTGATTTCATAAAATAAACCAAGACCGGCCTTAAGAGATGCAAGGCCCAATTGGAGAAGAACATTTTTGATCAACATTTTTTTTAGTTCTTGTTCACGGCAATCTAACGATTTAGAGTTTTAAAAAAAACACAGCCGGGATGTTCCTCTCTCGACTTTCTCGTATGGTGCGGTTTGTGCTACGTAGCATAGTAAAGAAAATCAAATATGAATCTTGAACATCTTCATTTCTTCCGATTGAGACCTAAATTCGATTCATATCTACAATTCGGATGATAATACCATATGCCAAATTTAATCCTTTCGGCTCTTTGCGTTTTTGCGTTGTCGTCTCCGCATGTGACGGGCGCACAGACTTTTCGTAGGTTTCGAATCGAATTTCCGATAAATTTCGTCCGAAATTTAACAGAATTTCTACAATAGAATAATCTAGAATTTTGACATTCGTATTTGGTGAAATTCGTATTAGTTTAGTTATACTAACGTCCCGTTTTGAAGCAACACAAAGGCTATTTTGGAACAGACCTCGTAATTTTGAACCGTAGTTAGACGTTGAAGACGACACCTGGCATCTCCTCTACAAACTTCTGCGCCATACTAGCAGTGGGATATATGATCACTACATATGATTTAATTTGCGACAGGCCTCATACACGTCAGATCTTCAGTGGAATCGGGTTTCGAACCGGGAGCTTACCACTAGGCCACCACGCTCCAAAGTTCGTATAAAAGAAAGTAATACATAAATAAATAGATATTTCATACTCTTTAACTCAATTCTGCACCCTCTGGTAATGGTGCCCAGGGCACTTGCTCTCCCTCGCTTACCCTACTTACACCACTGAACTAAGTGGAGAATACATAGTATTTTGGCGCTAGGTCCAACTGGAACAATCGTTCTAAAAGCCAGTCCTGATTCAGACATTTCTACAACTTTTGCTAGTACAGTCTGACCTCTACTTAACGAACCTCTATTTTGCGAATTTCTCTATTTTACGAACTTTTTCTTGGAACTAAGAACATTTTGCGAATTTCTTCGTAAAATAATCTCCAAATAGCGAAGTGCATTCCCTATTTAACGAACTTTTTCTTGTGATCAAATATTTTTTTTCTCAAAATATTTCTGAACATTTCAAACGTATTCTTTCTTTTAACACATTTTGTGGTGATGAATGACCTTGAACTGGGTTTACCAGTCTCCTAACTCATCGAGGGTAGTAAAATCGCAGTCATTCTTTTCATTTCATCCAGGAGGTGCAACCTTCACCCCCTCCCTGTCCACTTCATTAGAAAAACTTTCAATATCCCCCTTTCAC
>BGPR01000912.1:155490-167024 GCA_013235015.1 Araneus ventricosus
TGCATTCAATCGGCAAAATGATGTGTGAAAATTATGATGTTGATTAGGAACTGAAAATTGCATATTGAAATAACTTACTATATGTTTGACAACTTTTAAAGGAATCTGTTACAGGAGGTTATAGACCAATTTTGATAAGTTGAGTACTTAACAGCTAATGCTATAATAAAGAGATTAAAAGAAATTTTAAAAGTCTAAATTTCGCCACTTTTTAAGACTTTAAAAGCGCATTCGAGGCGGTAGATATCAATCAATTTAATTAATTTTTTCCCTAGTTTTATTTCTCACCAGTTTTTAAAGTTTCCCGCTGTATAGTGACACGGAAAAAAAATGACTTTTTTTGCCCAGACACGATTGAAATGTTGACAATATGCATTATTTCACAAACTAGAGTTGATTCGGCAAAACTAAAATTGGTTTTGAAATCAGCAGCCTAAAATAACCAAGATAACCTAAAACTGTTAAAATTTCTTTGGCAAATGAAAAAATGTGTTTCGCGGGGGCCCCCGGGGGAAAACATTCAATACAAGGATTCTAGGTAAAAAAAATCATATGACATTTATTAAATATTAGAAACGTATTCTTATTTAATTATTAATTATGAATTCTAGTGTTAATAATAGAATCAATTTATGATTTTTGATACATGTCAAACACGCCGCTTCAATTAAATTTTCGAATCCATTGCATCCATTCCGACTATTAAAAGTTCTCAGCTATGAAACTTGCAATTCTTTCCTTATATTTAATTTTGTAAAATTATTATTAAAATTTTTGTAAAATTAATTAAATCTATAAGGAAAACGAAACCTGAATTAACTTTTTTATTTCATATTTCATTTGAACGCCCTTTCGTCAATTATTATGCTATTATAAAGTCTAAAACAAATAGTAGATAAAACTTAATTATCTGCCAGTTCAAATCGATACAAATTGGAAATATGTGGTCTATATTTCACAAAAATCTCAAAATTGCAACCAAAGAAACCAATTCGAAAAATTAATTAATATTTTTTTATCCGCATAAAATTGTAATTTATTTCTTATGCTCATATTTATTATGCTCAAATAAAAATAGAACTAACATTTCTGATATATAATGTTGAATTTTGTAACACTATAATTAAAATTTTAAATCTGTAAGAAAGTGTACCCAAATAGAGACCAAGTAAGCATTACCCAATATTTCAGCTCGATACTTCTGAGAATTTTGAAATGAATACGCAAGAAAAACGTAGAGCTTTTGAGCGTTATATTTCCACTGTCCTCTCCTATCCCCTATTTTCAGTATGGCGACCAATACAGAGCGTCAGGGACGAAAACTACTGAGACACAGAGCATTAGGTTAATACTGTTTTGAGCTTTAAGTTAAATATTGTTTTGTCATCTGTCGTGCAATACCTAATGCCCAAAAAACTTGGAAAGTACCTCTAACCTACTAATTACAAGACTTTGAAATCTAATTATATGCGCTATTGTAATTAAGACACAGAGCATTAGGTTAAGAGTGTTTTGTGCGTTAAGTTAAATATCGTTTTGACGTCTATCGTGCAATGCCTAATGCCCATAAAACTTGAAAAGAACCTCTAATCTACTACAGTGGAGTCTCCCTATAACGAAATCGCTTGGTTCCAATTGAAAAATTCGTTATAGAGAAAATTTCGTTATACGGAGATTAGAGATTTTTGCAGTTATTTAAGTAAATGTTCCAAACTTTTCAATAGGTGCGGTAAGTTCAAATGTATTTAATTATAATTTCAATTAAAAATGGAGTAATATATATATTATAAATTTGTTAAAATTATACTAATTTTTATTGTATAAATAAAATGCTCAGAAGTTAAGACAATTCACCAATTTAGAGAATAATATGTACTAGTATGTACTTGCGTTTATTTTATTTGAAAAATTCCGTTATTTTACATTGCTTTGCATTTCGTGATATTAAATTTTCAGAAAAATTTTTACTCTTTAAGAGTGAGTGGTTCCAGATAACAGGCACGTGTGAGCGAATTGGTTGCACAGAAACTATCATATTTCTTCAAAAATGACAAAAATCAAAAAGATAAAGGTCTGAAAAAATTCGTTATAGGGAGACAACCACTTCGTTATATGGAGAATATTTTGAATGTTATTTAACATTCCGATTAAAAATTTCGTTATAGGGAGAAATTCGTTGTAGAGAGACTTCGTTGTAGGGAGACTCTACTGTAATTACAGGACTTTCAAATGTGTGCTATTGTAATTAAATTTCTTATTGGTGGTTTTCGTCCTGAACATCCTGTATGTAAGGCCATCTCTAGCTTTCGGTCTTTTTACTGCAGTACTTTTAATTCTGATAACTTGAGTATCTTTTCAAGAAATGGCAGATTTGCCTTTTGAGTTGCTAACTGGTTATTTCTCAGCTCATAGGAGTCGAATCTGGATTGGCGCCTAGATTGGACCGATATTGTAACTTCAATTCTATTAAATACTTTGGCAATAAAATAAGAAAATTGTGTTGTAACTATGTAAATGTGGTGCATAAAACCATTTTTAAGAGAAAGCGCTACATGGTTATAGTTAGACAGCAAATGTTTAGATTTAGAACACCATCAATTAATTATTTTGATTAAAAGCAAAAGCCCTTATGCTGTTTTAAAGTAAGTAGGAAAATACGTTATTATATTCTCTGAGAGGAAATTTCTTTAGCAACAATTTACTATCATAATTTTATTGAAATATCTTAAAGATAAGGTTTGGGGAATGTTGTTGTTATCCGAAAGTTATCTATATTGGACCACAAACAGTACAAAAATAG
Source organism: Araneus ventricosus (assembly GCA_013235015.1). Lineage (NCBI taxonomy): Eukaryota > Metazoa > Arthropoda > Arachnida > Araneae > Araneidae > Araneus > Araneus ventricosus. The sequence continues at coordinate 158,291 of BGPR01000912.1, forward strand.
CTCAGAAAGCAGTTATCACTACTACTTTCGTTGTTGCTATCCAAAAGTTGCTTATATTGGACCACAAACAGTTGCCTAAATTGGACTGTTTAAATCAATGTGATTATTACCTTTAACTACAGAAACATCTCAGAAAGCAGTTATCACTATTACTTATTATTATTAGTTAACTAGTAGTCGTCTTTAAATTGGAAGTGGAACAAGTCAAACCAAAAAAAAAATTAGAGACTTTAAATGGTGGACTAAAAAAAAAAAAAAAATTAGGTATAGATGGTTTTGTGTCATGTGAGGATCAAAGAAAAAAAAGAAATAATACATTGTATAAAATGTCATACTTGGGTATATTGTATGATTGTGTATTGATGTAAATTTGAGAATCAAAAAAATACTTTTACTTTATTTGTGTTTAAAGAAATGAGTGGTCAAATTTAGGAAAACAGTGTCCTTAATTGGACCGACGACACATTTTTTGTAAGCTATCCCCCCCCCCACTTTAAAGTGTATTTCATAAAAAGTTACTTACATTCTTCTGAAGATTAATAAACTCCAAAAAATTCTACTACTTATTTTTCATTAAAATTACTTCTATGTCACTCTACATTAAAAATATCCATATGATCCAGATTTGGCAATCTTCCCCTATAAAATATTTAAAAATCCTACAAATAAAATAATTAAATTAGTAGCAGCTAATAAAAAGCGTTTGAGTCCAGAATCGATCAGCACACACAATAATCAATTCATTTTTTTATTGGTTCTAGTCCTATAAGCCTGCCTATTAGCACTGTACATTTCACGATATCTCTACGATGTTGTTCGATATTCTGAATGCTGCTTAATATCGTGAAGATATCGTAGGAATATTGTAGAGCATCTTGTGCTAGTAGGCCTATATCAAAAATTAATTTAACTGAAAGCACTCTTTTTTCACTGTATCTACGGCATTAACATTTTAACTAAGGCATATTTCTTGACATCTCTAAACTCTTTATTATTACGTTTTTTAACAACGGACCGCAGAAATCGCCAGTGATTAGAAAATGGACAACATTTCCTTTCCTTCAAATTCTTCAATGCAAAATAATTTTGATTAGGATTTCTAACTATGATATTTCGTTAAAATCTATCAGATAGTAATGTTGACTTTTCATTTCGTTTATCTGTAACTGACACTTGATTTCAATTCATGCGTATTTTTATTATTATTATTCCATGAGTATGTAAAGTAAGTGAAAAATTCTTCCTATGAATGAAAACAAATATTTAATCTCCTTTCAGTTCGTTTCCCATCATTCCTTGTGTTTCCGTTCACTCACAGTATCAACAAATGTAGTTTAGATAATACTTCATGGAGGTTTTAACTAATTAATAAGATTTGCACGTCCATCTCCCTGGTGGTGGCTTTCGTTGCTCTGAAATCTTAAACTGTTAATGGTAACTGGGTATTCTGTTGATAACTTTCCTAAACTTCAAAGTATTTAGTCCACCTCTTTTCTGGTTTCAACACGACAAAGAAGTTCCTTTCTGTTAATATTTCTGACATGAAGTTTTATACGGGTGTATGAATGGATTTGAACAAATGCTTGATCTAAGCAAATATTTAAATTGTGCATAATATGAATAATGCTTCAATATAGTGTAGTAAAGTAAACCTCTGCGATTTTTTATTTATTTACCTATGAACAAAATGGGGTCGACCTTCATCAATTATTAACTGGAACCTAGTTGTGGATGCATTTTTGAATCATATAATCATATGATTGTCAGTGATTTTTTTAAAGTGTATATGTGACTAAGTATATGTGGCTAATAAATGTGTTAGTTGATAAACATGGCATATTTCTTTCATCAAACATTCAAGCACTGTGGAGATTGAGAGCAAGGGTAAATACACAACGCATTAAACCACTCTATGATTTTGGCTTGATAATGTTAGTTATGTATGCAATTCATTATAAGATGATATAAATATTGAGATTGTCTAAATTTGTAAGGTAAACAGTGGAAGTAAGTCTTGGCATTTTAGAAAATTGAGATAAATACCTTTTGATGACCTATATTTCAGAAAAATTAAGTTGAGGCAACAAATTCAATAAAAACAATTAAGGTCATTGGTAAATAAAATCTTTGAGAAAGAAAGTGTTTGATTTTAAATTTGTATATTATAAGAAAAGTATAGCAAACATTTCAAAAAGCCCCATAACAATAGAATTTCTTGAAATCCGAAATCTTTTCCATCCTTTATCTAATATGTATGCTTCTTAAAAAAATTTTGCAGCCAGATAGAAAAGTGTGAAATTCTTTTTGTGAGCGAAGGGAAAAAAAAGTAAAAATTCAGAACCATTAATCTGTATAAAAAACATTATAATTTGCACATGTTAGAAAAAGGGAGGGGGGCTAATATACGTTTTAAATGACAGCTGCTTGCGTGAAGGAACAAATGATAAACAAAAAATTTAATACGATAAAGAAAAGAAAACACTTACGGAGTGTTTGGACCAACGTGCTGTTGTCGCCCCAGGCAGAATTGCGTTTTGGTCCCAATTAACCGACTCTCGTAGCCCGAGGCGAACTTTCCGATGGGTGCGAACGTCGCCATTTCATTGGCGGACGCTCGACCAATGAAGAGAAGCTACGAAATCCCTTCAACCATTGATGGGTGGAAGAAGGCGGTTTTTACTAAAGAAAGGCGGGTTTTAGGTAGAAAACTGTCACTTCCTAACTAGAAAATCCAACTTTAAGACGGGATTTTCCATCTTATTTAGGGTTCTTAAGTTACTTTGTATGAAAATATTCTGAGTAGACAATAATAAAAATTCGGGAACGCAAACTTACAACTTTTTTAATCTCTTGACGTAGAAAAATAGTTTTGTCAGTTTTGAACTTTTGTTTTCAGGGGCAAGCAAACTTTCGCTAGTTCTTGAATAACATTATTAGAAAGAATATTATTAAATCTTTTAAGACCCAAATTAAATTTTGTTATTAACCTTTAAATTTTTGATTTAAAGGTTTAGATTTCAAATTATCGTTTAAAGTACTGGTTCATTTTTAAAAAATGACGCAATAGTAAGCCTAAAAAAGACTTAAAAGACCAGCATGAGATATTACGGAATTAATAAACTTTTTTAAATTAAAATTCTCGATCACGAAAGAAGCGTTATTCTATATTTCCAAAACGAAATGTAATTTTCCACTGTATGATTGGTTTTAGTTTAAGACATTATTTCAGCTGAGAGAAATGGACATTTAGCTTCTCCAAGTTAATGATCTAATTTAAATTTAAATTAATTAATTAATAAATTGAATCGAATAAATGAATCGATGAATTTAATAAACAAATCAATATTTAAAAATAAATTTTTCGTGCATATTCTCTTTTCTGTAGACGGGGCAGTGGTTACAAAAAAAAGTAAAATCTGTATCACAAAAGTATCACATTTTCCTTAGAAAAAGTGAGGAAATCGCAAATACTTATTTTGCTAAAAAATGAATTATATATATATATAATATATATAATATATATATAGTCGAGATTTTTCTTTTACTTTTCAATAATTTAAAAATTAATTCCATCGTTTGATTAAATTATCTCGAAACTTCATCTTTTAGTCACCAGCGACAAAAGGCTGTTATGACAGTTAAAGTGATCTCGAAACATAGTACAATAACTCGAATCACGGAGAAGGTGGAGGTAGGATACCTAAAACGGTTGAGTGAAATTTCGCTGCTCGCCTCTTGACTAAAAGCTTTTGGTTTCAGATATCGTAACTCATTTTTTTCACTGTTAGCTCATATATTATTGCAAAAGTTTCAAAATATGTTCAGTGAAATACCTGATATTGAAGTATAGCAACAGGTATTGAAACTTCGAGTTCTGCTGACGTTCAGTCCCGTTCCGAAGCAACATCACGGGGAGGGGCACTGTACTTGGAACCGTGGTCATGTGATGAGGACGGCACCTGAGTTTGCACTCCCTCTTCAGGCTTCCACACCATGCCAGCAGGAAGATATTTGACCCTCCACGTCAGATTTACAACCCACGCACACTGTGGACATTTGCCAGAATTGGGCCCTTTGGGGCTGAAACGAAACCTAAACCACTAGGCCACCACATTCTAGATTTCTGTTTAAAATTTGCATCCGCTATAAATTGTGATAGTTAAAAAAAAACTGCTATATATCAATCCATTTAAGGTTTTCATTGAAATTCAGATGAAATTAGTGCTTACCACTTTTTATTTTTCCCTGGAAGAAAAGGTAAAAATTTTATACAGCCTGTACGCTGTTCAAATGTGTCTTATTTGTTCTTTTCGTTTAGAAATGGAGCAGATAAAACAGAACAGGCCGCCAACGCGATTTTATCTTCTTGTCTTCATTAACAATGAATCTAGCTGTCATCTAAATGCTGGCACAACATTATATAGAATTGAAACTGACTCCAGGATAATTGAAAGCCCCCAAAATTAAGTCTGAGGAGTGTGAGTGCAATTCAAATTCTGATACTTTCGAAGATAAGGATTTGAAGAAGATTTGGGATATCTGCAACAGCCTGTGAACAAATGAAAAAAAGTCTTTCGACCGTTTGTAAGGAAACCAATCGGAGTGTTCTCTATTCGACGTTCTCATAAGCAAGCTTAATAATACGGCGAGTTTTGTGTGAATCTTCGTAGGACAGTGAAGAGAATCGCGTGTAGCGTCAATTGGGGTAATTGGGACTAATATTGCAGGCTCTGTAATTTTTTTCTCTTTGAAAGATTAGTATGCGATGGAGAAGAGAGCTATATTTTTTGTGAGTGTATAAACATATTTTGAAGGGTTCATTAAATAATACCTCCTTTCAAAAATATTTTATTAACTAATCAACCTCACTTTTAGGAGCGTTCTTATTTTACCCCGAAGTGTTCCCAATTACCCCAGAGACTACGGGGTAATTGGGAACTCGTCTATCGACTTCTGGTCACAGTAAAGAATTTATTAACTAATCAACCTCATTTTTAGGAGCTTTCTTATTTTACCCCGAAGTGTTCCCAATTACCCCAGAGACTACGGGGTAATTGGGAACTCGTCTATCGACTTCTGGTCACAGTAAAGAATTTATTTGAAGAGAATAAATTTTAAATGATTAGAAACTATATTGCTACAAAATGCATTTAACTACCTTTTCCCAATTATCACAAAATAATGTTTTTTGAATGCTTTTTCAACAAAAACATCTTCCATTTCATGGGATGTCGCGTTTAAACTATTGACTATTTACCACCTCCAGTTTGGTGTAGTTTATAATCACACAAAAAAAGTAAAATGTTAAAAGTTTTTCACGAAAAGTTAACTATAGAACATTTCCTCCGGTGAAAATAGGTCTGCAGAAAACGCTGTCATACCGAGGCTTCTCAAAACCAGCAAAGAAGACAGAAAGAAAAGTCGCCCACAAAAAATAAACGACGAGGTTGTTGCTCTGATTTCTTCTGTCAGCTTAATGAGGAAGACAGAAAAGTTCTGTGAAGAAAAAGCAACGCATCATCTGTATCGCTTAGCGAGTCATCGCTAAGCCCTTCAGCGAGCGGATTTTCTCGTCCATCATTTGCGTGGAGGCGAGCACCTGCCGCCAGGGATGGGCGTTCATTCATCACCCTGGAAAGTGGATGGGGATTTTCGAAGGAAGGGCAAATTTTCTGACCATGGCACGACACGCTTCCTCCGCCTCGCCACTCACAGAGGGGCCTTGCGCCAACAGCGCATTCTTCTCCAGCTCTTCTCCTTTCTTGAGGTTCGGAGAGAAGAGATTCCGACCTGGAAGAAATGAAACAAGATATGGGGTAGTATAAGATATGAGGTATTATAGTCAATTGTAAGCATTTTAAATGAAGTTGTACTAGTTAGTAAGAATGTGGCAACGATAAATGAAATACCATGACGAACATAATCGAACTGAAAAGCTTATGCTACATTGGTTTAAAATGAACTTACGGAGATTTAAGTTCAAACTGTTCAGTTTTAAATTCTTCGGTCAAAACATTCGTCTTCAAAGGTATGATTGTAGGTTCAGAAACTTTCTTTTGAACTTGAGAAATCCAGCATTGCATTTCTTTCACATATCTCTTCAAACAATTACCAAAATATGTTTTCATTATTTTTTATCCTTCATTTCAGGCCTTTTCAACTTTGATTACATCTAATTATACTTGCTATATTCATTAATTTGATCAATTCCGTATTGTTTTTATTTTTTAATTTTGTATTGTTTGTTTTATTAGATCAATGACCAGCTTTTCAGTTATGTAGAGGCTACTGAGGCCGAATTTGGAGATATGATCAGACGACGGCACCGACTCTTGAGCAGGCACCCCAAACTTCTATTTCACACTTACATTTTTCAAGCAAATGTGATATTTCAAGAATAAATGTAAAATGCAATTACCGTTATTCGAATAGAAGTTATTTCGTGCCTTTATTAAAAAAAATTCCAGCAAATTAATTTTAGTTTATTGCATCGGCTATAAACTATGACCTACCATACTATGATCTTTATTGACCTGCCATATTTTTTAGCACCAGTAAATCTGAGCTAAACACATCCACACCTTCAACCTACTCCTACCCCCTAAAAATGATTTAGTCTTTTGTTGGGTTGTTGGGCGAAGTGTATGCGCAAAATACAAAGACAGTTTATTAATATGAGTATATTTACAAATTACAATACCTCTTTGTATACAATATTGGATATCAGAATGGAATTATATTGGTTTTTTTCTTTATTATTTTCTATAATGATACAAAAATATTGTTAGGTTGAGTGACTCTTGAAAAGTTATATTCAGAGCGGATTGTTAGGTTGAGTGACTCTTGAAAAGTTATATTCAGAGCGGATTGTTAAATTGAGTGACTCTTGAAAAGTTATATTCAGAGCGACTTCTCTCACTCACTCCGTTAAGAGTTCTTTTCTTAGGTACGCATGATTTCAGATATTAAGCACGCTTGAAGAAAAAATAACATATAGGATTATACCTTTCTGCCTATTACTGAAATATATTGTTTCAGAATGTTTTACTTAAGAAGAAGTGCATGAATCTCGAATACAAAAAATGCAAAAATTTTATATTTTTCGATTAACTCTTCTTGATTAACTCTTTTTTCCTCCAAAAACTAATTAGATGCCTATTGTACTGTGCATGTCGCATTCGCAGATAAAATTCCTGAAAAGACTACGCAATTACCTTGAATAGCAACCAAAACAAGTAGTAACAATCTCTGTAAAATCCTGTCTAAATTGTTTGAGTAAAAAATTGTACCATATGGCGTTTTGATTGCAAAGCATGCATGCCTAATGAATGTTCCCTAAGGGCCAACGGAGCGGCAAAGGTTAAAACAACAATATTCTATAAAAGTTGATAACTTTTTCATAGTTTTATCTCACTGTTAATCGAGTGGTTGCTTAGCATCCCGATCAAAAGGTGCGAAAAGGAGCATTTCTGGAGGTTCCCCCGATGATTAGGGTCTGTGCCCGGGCGTCCTGACACCGATGCAGGTGCTGGGGCTTAGCGGCGGTCACGCAGGGGGGCTTAAGGAGTGCAGGGCGACGCCAAATTAAATCGGTCCGAGGAGCCACGCCCGTGAAAATGTCTTTCCCTGCAAATCCCCCTCCGTCACGCCATCTCTCCACACCTCCGCTAGTTAACGGAGGAAGGTCACCTCACTTCTAGTTAGCGCAGAAGGGTTGGGGGAAAAGAATGCAATCCTCGTAATCGGGTTTATGCGCAGGCTAGTGAAGTTATGACTAAAGAAGAAAAATAATGTACCGAGCACTGGCAGAAGAGATTATTTAGAAAGACCCATTAAAAGATGGACCCACATTGCCAAAATAACATTATCGAAAAGCAAAAAGTTTTTCTTTTTTTCTTTTTCCTATGGATTATCCCACGAATATTGTTGCAAAGATGTAATGTCGCTTTCCTGCCTCGCTAGTCTATAGTTGGGAGGGGAGTTTTACAGGGGTAAGTATGGGTGAGGGCATCGGCCTTTCGGAGCCCTGCGCGGTGACGTAAAGACGACCTTGCACAAATGAGTTCCAGAAAATTCGACCCTTTTCTCGATATCTCCTATTAGGAAAGGGAATACGCTTGAATATGCAGAAAACTCATGTGACAGACACGGCTCTGTCGGAGATATAGGACCGCGTTTGAATCCAGAGGTGTTTGGACGAGGTGTTGATGATCCATTAGGAACGCTTTGAGTTTCGTCCGCAGTGCGAGCTAGGAAGCTGATGAGCTGAGCGCTATTGAAAGTGCTGTATGTGTTATAGTTATGTTGCTGACTGTTTGTGCTGTCAGATATCAAAGTGCTGAACTGTTCGTTACATGAATGTGTTGTCTTTTCATTGTAATCTATTGCAGAGACTATTTTTCCTGTTACCTGTGCTACGTGTTTTCTAAAATTTGTAGATAAACTAAATTCTCCATTGTCCTGCGTGTTGGACTGTTTTACACCATTTACCTCACAGAAAGACTTTTGTACAATCATGAAGCTTTTGCGTTGGTTTACCTAGTCACTATACCCAATATTCTACAAAATATAGTGAGACCCAAGTGTAGGCTACAGAATAATCTCTGGTGTAGAGAACCTTCCCACATTTGCCTATCTTGTGTTGTTCAGTGTTTTTCTATAATGATTGAGTGAGAAATCTTCTTGGCTTAAAATATACTTGCATTCAACGTTGGTTAATAACTGTTTTAAATAT
>BGPR01000912.1:167049-191389 GCA_013235015.1 Araneus ventricosus
GAATGCAATCCTCGTAACCGGGTTTATGCGCAGGCTAATGCAGTTATGAATAAGGAAGAAAAATAATGTACCGAGCACTGGCAGAAGAAATCATTTAAAAAAGATCAATTAAAATATGGACCCACATTGCCAAAATAGCATTATCGAAAAGCAAAAAGTTTTTCTTCTTTTTTTCTTTTTCCTTTGGATTATCCCACGAATATTGTTGCAACGATGTAATGTCGCTTTCCTGCCTCGCTAGTCTTATAGTTGGGGAGGGAGTTTTACAGGGGTAAGTATGGAGTGATGGGCATCGGCCTTTCCGGGACCCCTGCCCTTGGAGACGAACTAGGCGACCTTGGCGACAAACAGATGATTCCAGAAAATGTGACCCTTTTCTCGATATCTCTATTAGGAAAGGGAATACGCTTGAATATACGAGAAAACTCCATGTGACATAACGGCTTGTCGGAGAGAGTATATAAGGACCGCGTTTGGATCAGAGGGAGTAGTGTTGAACCACTGGGAACGAATTTTGAGTTTCGTCCGCAGTGCGAGCTAGGAAGCTGGTGAGCTGAGCGCTATTGAAAGTGCTGTTATTGTCGTTATTAGTTATTTGCTGACTGTTTGTGCTGTTAGATATCAAAGTGCTGAACTTTCATTACCTGTGAATTGTTGTCTATTTACATTGGTAATCTGTGCAAGGACTATTGTTTCCTGTACCTGTGCTACGTGTTTTCCTGCATATTTGTAAATAAACCTTCATTCTCCATTGTCCTGCGTGTTGGACTGTTTACACCATACACTCACAGAAAGACTTTTGTAACAATATGAAGCTTTTGCGATTTAACTTGCCTAGTCACTATACCAATTATTCTAAAAATATAGCTCGAGACGCCAAGTGTAGCTTCACAGAACAATCTTTGAGTGGCAGGAACTTCCACAAAACTTTTTTCTTCTGTGTTGTTCAGTGTTTTTCTAGAAATATTGGTAGAAAATCTTCTTGGCTTAAAATACTTGCATTCAAGTTGGTGAATAACTGTTTAAATATAGTTCCTTCTTATTTATCATTAATCACTCCTTAATCTCTTATTTATTTTTCAAGTTCATGGTAGTGACAAAAAAAAAATGAGATGGAGACTGGTCGTAACAAATTGTTCCTTGTGAAAAAAGTATCATAAGTGGAAAGAATTAAAACACTCTGTACTATACAAGGGTCAGGTCATCCAGCAAATTTTAAGTTTCAGGACGAGATTGAGTCGAAAATTAGAACAAAACACTTTTATGCCTATATGATGCAAAAACATTTAAAAAAACCCGAAGAATCTGAGAAAATTGTGTGTTTTTGGTAAATTACCTGATCTAAGTCAAATTTGATAAAAAAAATTTCTACTTCTCTTACCTATTCTATTTTGCACATTTTTTACAAACTTTGCAAAGGAATTAAAGTAACAAGCAAAACTAGTAATATTTGAAAATTTATAAATTTTCACCTCAGTTTCCTGGTGCCTTAATTTTGGTAAAAATATTTCAGTTTGGCCCCTACTGAAAAAAAGTTAGTTTTCTGGAACAAGTCAGGTCGGGTAAAAAAAAGGGGTGGGGGGCTGCAGGACTCTACTTTTGAGAAAATATTACTTTTTGAGTAAAACTGTTCCGAGTAATTCCTGTTGCATAGCTCCGATTATGAGTAATAAATCTGCTTATGTTTTGAGTAAAGCTGTTCCGAGTAATTCCCGTTGCATAGCTTCAATTATGAGTAATAAATCTTCTTATTTTTTAAGTAAAGCTGTTCCGAGTAATTCCTGTTGAATATGTTCAAATGAATTTATTCATATTAATAAATATGTTCAAATTAACCACCAAAATATTACACATTTTTTCAAGGCTGACAGTAGCGAGGGAAGGCAAGCAGGGACTTCGATCTGGGAATTAAGGCTAATTTCCCCTCTCCAGTTCCTTGATATTGTCAAATTCATCACATTGTTATTAATTTTTTCAAGTATTATTGTGTTATTTGTTTGTATATTTGTGTTAACAATTTATCTCTCAGTGTTCTTGTGGATTCTGAGGTGCATCCTTAAGCAGAAAAATGTTCGTGAGATTTATTCACTGTCGAACTTCCGTTGCAAAGTGAATCGTCACCATTACAGATGCTTAAGTTAACCAGCGGGAGTGGTCTCCCCTAAACTTTCTCGTATACTTTCTAAGTGGAGATTCGTCAAAATCTCGAGTTCGAATTTTTTTTGACGATTACAATAATTTCTCTTTGTATACTTCGTATACGAGAAAGTAAAACAAAAAAACAAACAAACCTGAAATCAAATATCTGTTGCCACGTTTCAAAAAAATATTACTTCGAAGCAGGCGCGATAAAATAGGCAATACAATGAATACTAAAGCGAAAATTCTGCTTTGGAATTGAATTCCCAAGAAAACAATTTATACTACCACAACCGCAACAATTGCAAAAGCGCGTGAATAAAAGATTTGCTGAAATAATGAGATCGGTTTGATTTACAACAATAAAAAAATTGTTAACAATTGATGTTTGAAAACATTATTTATTGTTGTAAATAAAATTTACAACAATAACAGATTGCTACCAATACGCATGCGCATGAGAATCGGATAAAAAGAAATTGAATATGCAATTTGAACGCCTCTTTTTGACGGATTTGGCCCAAACTTTTATACGGACCTACATTCATAACGATAAAACTGTGTACCAAATTTTATCCATCTAGCTATTCAAGTTTTTGAGTTAAAGCGTTCACATGACCGCGGACATACAAATAGACAGACTTCCCTTTGACGGATTTTGTCCAAAATTTGATAGAAACCTACAAATTATGTTTAAAGACCACATACCAAATTTCATCCCCGTAGCTCTAATACTTTTCGAGTTATCGTGTTCACAGACAGACACACACACAGACAGACATACGGACATAATTCCAAAATTGTGTTTTTCGGAATCGGGGAGGTCTAAAACGTGGAGATTCGTCAAAATCTCGAGTTCGAATTTTTTTGACGATTACAATACTTTCTCTTTGTATACTTCGTATACGAGAAAGTAAAAATGGCATTCAAGACAGCTTGCTCTCTAAAACGGAAGGTTATACTCTAAAGATATGGAGGGAAGTGTCTAAGTTGGCTTAAATGTCTGCAGATGAAAGGAGCCTGAACAAACGAACTATTAAAAGGGGAATATAAATTCATTTACAAACCAAACAGTAAAAAAACAAGCAGAAGGATGTAGGAAAAACATAAAAGAACTGTATAATAGGAGGATCTTTGAAGAACTGCCACGCTATTTAGGAAAAGAATTGGTCTTTAGTTAGGCACTATTGTAAGCATGTTCAACTTGAAACTGCCCTAACTGCATCAGCCTGGGGCTTCAGGAAACAAGGACATTTATACCGACATAACACAAACGAAATTCCTTTGAATCTCCAGGAATAAAACTTGTGATAATACAATCGTTGAAAATGTCAATAATTTTTGAAGATGATGAAGAACGACTTCTTATCTTATGAACGTCGACTTATCTTCGACTTCTGGTTTTATACTTAAAAGTTGACAAATGGGGAGATGGGAAGGGGAGTTGTCTCCTGCAGTAGATGGCAAGTAATGAAAGAATCTGAACTAGATTTGTAATGACAAATTTCCAGCAAAATCTTGGTCTCTGATCAGCGGCAAAGTAATAAAGAGAAAACTTATCAACTAATTAAAAATGTTTCCAATTTCAAATAATAATAAATTTTACAGAACACTGAGAGTGCAAAAATCTTTCCAGTTTTGTTTCTCATACGCTTCTTGCCCGAACGCTACTTTCGTGAATATGATTTTGAATAATATTATGGATATATTTGCCTCCGCCGTTTAAAATATTTGAAGGGAAAAAATCGTAGAAATTCAAAAGCATATTAAAGTCTGCAAATGTGCGATTCCCGTTTCGCTGCGTGGGGGAGAAGAGTGGGTGGCTGAGGGGTGGTCGGATGCAGCGGATCGTGACGCGGGGTGTCGTTTGACCATACAGATGACTTTTCCATTTAATTAGGGTGGCACGTGCGGCTTTCGTTAAACGAGACGTGAAGCACTGACGGCTCAGTTTTCGCGGATCACTGCCTCCCGCACCCCCCGGGAGAGGGGGCGGCGGCGTAACCACTCGAATTGACACGGAACAACCCCCTTCATACGACCTGTCCACACGAATAATCGCAAGTCAAAGTCATGGACGAGAATCGGGTGTTCCGACACCATCCGGTTTTTCCATCACTAAATGGAATATGTCCGAAATGAGGACGAATTACCTTTTGAAAGAAATCGCCAAACGATACTTACTTTGTTGCCATTACAGACCGTAATTATAGATATACATGCAAACATTCTTTAAAATGTGGAGGATGAGCATGAGAAAGCATATTAAATATAACTTCTGAAGGAGTTAATCGCGCAGAGCTGTTCTTGGAATGCCTTTTCTTCCATAATGGCTAATTGACGGTTAGAGAATAGCTAGAGAATATCTTCTCGAAATTCAGTTTGTATTTTACATTACATTACACCACCTGCATCCCCTTTTTTAGAGCCATTTGTCTCCTTTACGGTTTGGATGGATGGAGGTGAATTTTATTTTTTAAGAAAGGACAAAAACAAGTAACAGGTACAAAAACAAATACAAATGAAAAAGAAACATACACTGGACAGAACAACATAGAAAACAATACAAAATAGAAAAAAAATACGTAGAGGGTAAAAAAGTCAAAAGTAGTCGGAAGTGTGTGTCAGTCTGGGTGGATGAGTGCTCAATTATTATCCTCTACAATGAGATTGTTCTCATCACATATGAAACGCATTTGGAGTCGAAGTCGGGTAAGTTATAAGTTGTTCGTGAGAATTTTTTTCAACCACTGTAATTTAAGTGACACTGTTGGAGTTTGGAAATGCTAGGACAGGTTAAACCGACATTTTGTGGCATAGTGCATTGGATCTCCTTTTTCTCCGCACGAGCAGTTGTCATGTGTTCGAAGATTGAAGCGATGAAGGTATGAAGGGAAAGGCCCGTGTCTTGTAACAAACATTATCTCTTCTCTATTCCATCCTAAAGAATATAAAACTGTTTTTTACTTGTAGAATTTTTTTTACCAAAAAATTTTGAAATCATTTTCAACTCCTTAACTGTCGTGCCCGTGCATCATGTGGGCACTATCAGGATTTCTTTTTGCTGATGTGGTTTAACTTATAAAATAAACTTAACTCATTCAAAGACGTTATGATTCGTAACGTAAATTACTCTGAATCTACAAACCTCTCGTGCAGCTGGCGTACATCCCTAACACATGGAATATGAGATAATGCCACAGTATATCCTAATACAAAAGATTTCAACAATCTAAGTAGATGGTTGAGAAAACAAAACGGTAAAAGAGTTCAGAAAATTTTTATTCGTTCAATTTATAAGTTTTATTTCATTAACAACAATCACACATTGCGCTTCGGACTCTAGTATTCATAAAACAATCATAAAAGAAAACGTTTTATTAGTGATACACTCTGATCCGTATTTGTATAAGTTTAAGAAAGGCATTCCAAGCATTTTTGTCTGTGTTTTGCTTCAAAAAGTCATTTCCATCTCTTTGTCGTTCAGATATGAGAATTGTTTTGCAATATACATAAAAACAAACAAAACAGAGATAATATCTGACTTCGTATAAAACGCTAATATTCCTCTTCAGAAAACTATTCTTATTTGCAGACTTCACATTTCAATGTTTGTGTCAGCTGCATTGAGTAAAAATACCTTAGAAAGAATTGTGAGCGAATTCTTTTAAATCAAGTCGATATTTGAAGGCAAATCCAAATCCTCAGTCGATTACCTACCTGAACCTAAACGCTAACATAAGTTAAAAGAATGCACCTGCGTATTTATTTTTCCAAGAAGAAAAAATATCTAGCAGTAGCAAAACAACAATAAAGAGAAACAATTAAATGTTCTCACTATCTAGATGAAAAGTTTAATATTGACAAAACTTTAAGCCAGTTATATATAAGTTTCTGCCTCACCGAGAGTTTCAAAAGGTAAGAATACTAAAAAGAAATTTCAGTTGTGGTTTTTGTTCAGTATGCAACAAATGATTCAACATCCTTATACATTCTCAGAAATATTAAAAGAATTGCATTGAATGGAATGTGAGTTAAATTGAAAAATGATAAAATTTTTGTTAATTTATCTAATATGGGATCAAATAGTTCGGATCCAAAAAAAAAAAAGTATTGACGAACTTCAGCAGAAACCAGCGGGAGTGGTCTCCCCTAAACTTTCTCGTATACTTTCTAAGTGGAGATTCGTCAAAATCTCGAGTTCGAATTTTTATTGACGTTACAATACTTTCTCTTTGTATACTTCGTATACGAGAAAGTGAAACAAGCAAACAAACCTGAAATCAAATATCTATTGCCACGTTTCAAAAAAAATATTGCTTTGAAGCAGGTGCGATAAAATAGGCAATGCAATGAATACTAAAGCGAAAATTCTGTTTTGGAATTGAATTCCCAAGAAAAAAATTTATACTACCACAACCGTAACAATTGCAAAAGCATATAAATAAAAGATTTGCTGAAATAATGAGATCGGTTTGAATTTTATTTACAACAATAAAAAAAATTGTTACAATTCATGTTTGAAAACATTATTTATTGTTGTAAATAAAATTTACAACAATAACAGATTGCTACCAGTACTTTGCGCATGAGAATCGGATTAAAAGAAATTGAATATGCAATTTGGACGCCTCTTTTTGACGGATTTGGCCCAAAATTTTATACGGACCTACATTCATGACGATAAAAACTGTGTACCAAATTTTATCCATCTAGCTATTTAAGTTTTTGAGTTATAGTGTTCACATGACCGCGGACATACAGATAGACAGACTTCCCGTGGACGGATTTTGTCCAAAATTTGATAGAAACCTACAAATTATGTTTAAAGACCACGTACCAAATTTCATCCTCGTAGCTCTAATAGTTTTCGAGTTATCGTGTTCGCTGACAGACAGACATGATTCCAAGATTGTGTTTTTCGAACTCAGGGAGGTTTAAAACGTGGAGATTCGTCAAAATCTCGAGCTCGAATTCTTTGACGATTGCAATACTTTCTCTTTGTATATTTCGTACACGAGAAAGTAAAAATGGGCACATATGTGATAATCCATAAATTAAAATCTTATTTATTTTAAGAGATTAAATGTCTGGCATTATAAGTGTAGGCAAAGAAAAAAAGAGAGAAAGTTGTTTTTTCTTAAGTGTAACAATGTTTTTTACATTAAGGAGTTTCAAAGAGGTCTTGTAATTTTATTTTCTTTATTTCAAAATATTTGGATCAATTGATCAAGACTTTTAACAGTTTTTCTCGAAACAGTATTAAGTTTCGAAAGCATAAAGAACAATGTAGTCAATTCACATGATGTCACGGTTATATAACAAACATAACTGTTCAAATCCCCATACGTGGAGCTGCAAGTAGTTTTGAGCTGTTCTAAAAATGTAACGGAACGAGGTCTGTTTATTTCTTCTTGTGTGTATTTCTTAGCAACTTAAGCAATGAATATATTTTGAAGCATTTGATAATTTCTACCAGTGTCTTACTTTCGTCCCTCCCTCCTTTCATTTTACTTGCTCTCCCCTCCTCCCCCACAAAGAATTCGAGGTGAAATGCTAGCAATAATGTCCAGGAGTCTTCATTTAATGTTTTAATGATTTTTTTCATTTATAAGGTTAATATGATTGATCAAAAAGAGGATAATTAACATTTATATCCCTAATTAACTTACCAGTACCATTTTAAGTTTATTTTTGTATCATTAGTTAAGTTTTGGGTCATAATAACCGCAATAAAGAAGAAAAAACTTTTTTTATTAATTAAAATGATTTAATTATTAACAAAAAAAATATCTTCTGCCTCCACCTGCCACCTACTGCTTGGTATCGGAGCCGTACATTCAGGAAAACTGTCATATTGCGAAGATATAAGCGATTAAAAGGGTACTTTCAAGCACAGAGGGTTGAACTTATCTAAGATATTCTATTGTCTATTTACAAATTCCCGAGGAACAGAATAAGATGAATGGAATATAAATACTGATGTCAAAGACTACTATCTATGCATAAAAATTCTTACATTCCATGCTATCTGCATGTAAACATTCTTATGTGCAACACGCATTAAACTATGCATTCATCATTCCACACTATTGAAGCCCCACATCTGGAATCCTTCTTGGGACGGAATCGCAGGACGGGTGTGGAAAGCCTCGAGTCGAGCCCATGTGAAGTGTTTTGGGGCTTTTCTGCGTCGTGTAGCAGTTCGATAAGTGTCCGGACGGACCTCCAGGGATTATGGCTGAAGGGCCCCGATAGCTCATCCGGGCGAGCACTCCATCACGGTCCGGTAAGGGCTGTGCCGGACAATGAGATAAGGGCCGAATTAAGCCCTGTTTCTGTGTTCCGAGCCAACAGGCTTACCGTCCGCGTAGGGTGTGTGCCGGTTGGTCGTTCTGTTTTCGGTCGGAGGAAGATGGGGGGAACTGTGTTTCGTGCAAAAAGCAACGGAGGAGAGAGAGTTTGAAGTTTTCAAACTATGAATTGAATTGCACATGGATCAATTGTGTTTGTGAATTGACTGCTATCAGCACCCATTTAATTAAATAAAATAGCATTTCAAAAAAAAACCCTTTTCGGCAAGCTTGAAGGCAAAGGTACACTGTAAAAAATATCCGTTTTTTTCCCGGACTTTTTCCGTATATTTGACGGTTTAAAGTTGTTTTGTTGACAAAACGGTTTTTCACCGTTTTTCGCTCCAGCCATAAACGGTTTTAAACCGTCAGTTCAAATTCTATTTTTCGTCATACGGTATTGCTTTCCGTATGATAACTTTCCCTTTTCTTAAATGTAATTTTATGTTTTTAATAGGGTTCCATCTCCGCTATTGTTTACACATGTTGCAGTAACCTGTTGTCACTCATGAAAGCTAACCTTAAAACACATGTTCTGGCAATAGTTGATTTTTACACCACTAGGTGGCGCCATTAGAGCTATAGTGACTTTAAAACTCAAATAGATTATTTTTACTTCATTTTATGAAGTCTCCGGTGGTCTAGTGGTTAGAGCAACTGCCTTTTATTTATATGAACGCGGTTTCGATCCCCGGCTCGGAGGAGTTAGAAGTTTTGTCACCATCTTGCATCGAAATAGTCCAAGTAAGTTCAATCAATTAATTAAATTAATTGAAATTAATAATTAAGCCTTGATTAATTAATAATACACATAAGCACATTTCAACTCGAACAGAAGGAGAAAA
Source organism: Araneus ventricosus (assembly GCA_013235015.1). NCBI lineage: Eukaryota > Metazoa > Arthropoda > Arachnida > Araneae > Araneidae > Araneus > Araneus ventricosus. The sequence continues at coordinate 176,387 of BGPR01000912.1, forward strand.
ACAACTCAACTCAGTCGATGACGTCACTTTCTTCGATGACTTAATTTTTACGGAGAAAACTTAATTTCATACGGTAAAAAACCGTTGTGCCTACTGATTTACTTCGTAACTTTTACGGTTTTGCACAACCAACCCAGCTGCCAGTTTAAAACCGTAAATTTTACGGGATTTTTTTTACAGTGTAGATTCCTTTACGTTAATGTTTACAAAAGTAATGAAATATTACATATTGGTCAATACAGACATAGCCAATGACTTTATTGTTTCTACACATTGCAATATTTACGTTGTGATTCTGTTTTCATGACATTTCATTTTTAACTATATTAAGGTTTTATCATTCCATTTTTCATTCCAAAAGTCTATGCTGGATTTATTGGTTAGTAAATTGGTCAATTTTTTTTTTATATATCCCAACACATAATCATTCAACACGTAGGAATCATAAAGAAATAAATATCCCAGCAGCGCAAATATCCCCTAGATAACATTAAGCCAGCCTATCTTAAACAGTAGCAAGAAATTGACACTTGACACGAATGAAGAACGACTCTAGATTAGTTTATTTAATCTAGGTTACCATATAATCGTGCAAACGTTACTTTGTCATATGGTAAAATCACATGACATGAAACATTATTAGAATGGGCTCATTTAGAGAACTCCCTAGTTACAGAGATAATAGTCACTAAATTCTTAACACATAAAAGAATAAAAATTATTAAACATTGTGAGTTCCAAATTTAGCAAGTGTGTTTAAAGCATAGGATATCAGTGAAGCCATTTTGAACAGGAAATCTAAATCTCCATCGACAGTTAAAAGCAAATACTCAGGCAAAAAACCCCAAAACAATTTTAAGTTAATGAGATATTTTCCAATATAAAAAAGGATAAAGGGAACTCTTATATATCTATCTTTCTATCTTTTTTGGCTATTTTATATTAAATTTATTAAACAAATGTTGGTGCAGCCATGTTTAGTTAAATATGAAATTAAATTAATCTGTCAAATTAACTAATTACCAAATTAACTATTAAAATTAAGTGTTTGATTAATTAAAATTAACTATTTACTTAAATAAAATTAAATATTTAGTTAATTGTGACAATATCTTCACTAAAACCTTATTTACGGCTCATAGTATATGCCAGCAATCTTAATTTTGTAATGATCTAATAATTATCTTAATTTAAATAAAAGTTATTGTGTCTGTATGTATGCTTCACATCTCCTCCTAAACTACTGGACTGATTTCAACCAGACATTGCACACTTTTTCTTTAAGACAAGAGAAAGTTCACCTTAACTTTTCAAAGCCCAAAAGTTACTTACAATTTCTGTTAATTAAAAATTAAACAAGGTGTTTTTCCGCTATGTCTTTGGAAAACATTATCTCACGAAACTACTTTTACACCTTATTATTTTTTTTTTAAATTAGCATTTCAGTGACAAAAATTTCATTTCCATACAATTTGTTTCTCTCATTTTAATATTTTTTCGAAATTAATTTTATACAGAATTCGTATCAGTATTCTTTATTTTTGAAAAACAAGAATAATACGAATATATATAGTTGCCAGAATACATTCACAGAATTCTGGACTAATGCTAAAAGAAAATTTTATCGACTATTAGCCATTTATATCTTGACCTAATAATGATTGATTTATTTTCAGTCTTTAAATTAATGAATAATATAATATTCATTGAAACCTTTCTTTCTTTTAATTTGGTAATTGTTAGCGAAATTTGAAGTACCTATATAACAAATAATAATTTATGGAGAAAACAGCTGTTTTTAAAAATCGTTTGTTTCAATTGATATTTTCATTTTAATTAAAAACGTTTCAGATCAGAAAAGGAATTTGTGTATTATAATTTTTATGCAATGGTAGCTTTTACATTAAAAATATTAGACATGAAAGCATTTTAATCCGGAGCAAAGCCAGGTATATCAGCTTGTTTACCGTACAAAAAGTGGTAGTGAATGCGGCTGATGGGAACATATAACTTCTAGGTCATTCTTGCTGTGAAAAATCTTTCAATACAAAAGTAGTTTGTTATGATAAGGTGATAGTTACCCTAATTGAAATTTTCTTTCTATCTTCAATCGTAACAGAGCTATGGGGAAAAGATAAATTAGGGGAATTGAATATCGCTTTTCAGCTCATAACTTCTAAGCAATTGTAGCTGTCAAAAAACTTTTAATATAAAAGTTGTTCGTTATGATTATGTGATAATTCCCCTAATTGAAAGATTCTTTCTATCTTCAATCGTAACAGAGTAATGGGGAAATGACAAATTGAGGGGCCTGGGGAATTGAATATCGCTCTTCACCTCATAACTTCTAAGCATTTTCAGGTGGCAAAAACTTTTAATATAAAATTTGTTCGTTCTTATAAAGTGATAATTCGCCTAATTGAATTTTTTCCCCTATCTTTAGTCGTAACAGAGCTATGGGGAAATGATAAAATGAAGGGGATTGAAAGTGGCATTTTAGCTCATAATTTCTAAAAAATTGTAGCTATCGAAAAAGTTTAAATACAAAAATTGTTCGTTATGATAAGGTAATAATTCGCCTAATTTGAATTTTCTTTCTATTTTCAATTGTAAAGGAATTATGGGAAAATGAAAATTTCCACCCTTTCCCCCACCATTTCCATCCCCTTTGAGCTGGATAGACCATCTACGAACTCGACCGAGATTTTCACTATCCTTACAACATATCCCACGCTGGTTAAATTTAGATCAAAATTACTCCAGTTACAGTATTCACAAGTTAACAAGGAAAAAAGCGTTATATATATATATATTCCGAAAGTCGTGTCATGAGAACCATTGCAATAGGTAGACTTCCTATAAGGAATCTACCTAAAAGAATGTCTTGAGAATGTCTTGAAGTTCTCTAAAATAAAATATAGAAACGTGCATATTTTACAAACCCACAACTGAAAACATTACCATTAATAATAATAATAAAAATTCTTGCCATCTTATTATGAATTACTCTAGTAAAATGCTTGAAATAAATATATGTAAGATCTTACGATATTTCAGAAGTGGTCTTCAGGACTTTAAGATTTTGTTTATTTGTTCTGTTAAGTACAAAAATTTTATGAATTCACGAGTATGTGCACGAAACATTTATATTTTCTATACAACTATAATTCTCAAATAGAATATTTTTTCAATTATATTTTCTAATTTATAAAGCGAATGATACTTTACGGAAGGCTTTATTTCCAGTCAGGAAAAGTACATTTAATATATATTCAGTAACATGCAAATTAATCCATTTAGCTTAGAACTCTGATTTTTTGCTTAAGAATGTTGTCTTTTCGTCCTCTCTCTCATTTTTAAATATGATCTGATTTTAAAACCTGGGGACACATTCTCCACACATGGTCCCACCGAGGGGTTGGCGAGATTGGCCTCCGCCAAGGGCGCGGCCAGAGGAGACAGTGCAAAACTTAGTTAGAAAAACAAGGTTTTAGAATTAAATCGTTACCATCAACTTTACAAATAAAAAATGATTCGAAAACAAGTCTTTTGTGACAGATTAAAAATTGCAATTAAATTAAAAATCTAAGAAAATTTGTAAAAATTTTAATTTATTTACTGCAGTGATACATTTCATTTGTTGTGTACAATATTTTATATTAATATAGTTTATAAAAGTATCATTCTTCAAGGATACATCATTTTTATTAAACAAATTTCCAAAATTATGAAATTTGCTGAATATGTGAAGAAAAAAATTACAGGAAAGTAGTTATTTTTTTAGGGGGAGAGGGTGAATCACAGAGTGAATGAAAAATTAACAAAAATGCAGCACGTAGTAGGAATAGAGAGTGGAGCTTTGGCAGTTTTGCTAGGGGCGCAGGATCATCTCGATATAAAGGTTCTGTCTCCATATAAATTAGTTACGTTTAGATAAATGTTGACAAAAATGCAGAATTAGTTATATAACTGTAGTCATTCGTAAGTACTTTGTAACTAAAATCTTCTCTAAACCTTTTTGCTGAACTCACGCTCACAGGCATTTTTTTCTGTTACAGGAGATTCCTATTCTTGCATGATAATTAATGAAAGTTTACTTACAAAATTTTTGTCTACTGCATTCGATCGGAGGAACAAATTTCATAACAAAAATGAATTAGTGGAATTTGTATCGCAATATTTTAAATATCATGCATTCTCATTTCAATTTCTTAAAAAAAACTTAAGTAGAAAATGAATCTAAAAAGAATTAAAATAAAAAGACTGGGGGTGGAAATGAATAATGCGTTAAAAAATATTTTGTCTTTTGAATTTTTATGGCTCTGATAAACTTCAGCATCGTATTCACAGAAATACTCTTCCCAATAATAGTTTAAAAGATTTTAAAAACCTCCCTCTCAAAAAGAATGCTTTTTATCACCACGCTTGATATACGATGCTCTTTTATTACTCAACTCTGTTGTTGTATAGCCTGCAGTGCAGTAAACAACCTCTGAGGAAAATATTTGGATAAAATCCATTCTGGAAGGAATGCGACAACGTAAATACTAGACGACGAATGGCATCTTTGGGAGAAAACATTCCTATCAAACGGCTCCCATCCCCCCCCCCTTTTTTTTTTTAGTAATCGTTCATAAATTTACCAGCATTCTCAGTTTTCTGGATGCAAAAAACATTTTCGGCTTCATAATATTTTGTGAAAGGTCTATTACTAAATATTCTTATCTGCTCATCCACTACAAAAACCACTTGAGCTATTGAAGAGAGATAGCCCACTTCAGCTAACTATACAAGACGAAGGGCAATAAAATACGCATACAATGACAGCGAAACCATATCACACTCTATTTTTCCATACTTAACGGTGTTCCAAAAAATTTTTGGGCACATTTTTTTCTACTCATGCTCTCCAGCCATTGTTGGTGGAAAGGAGATATTACCCTGCATCGAACTATTTAACCACCATAAAACTACCGTTCAAAAAAGCGATGCAATAAAAAGCTCCGATGGCCGAAATTGCTTTTCATCGTCACCTAACTGTCGATGATATACAGACAACCGCTTAAAAATAACTCTTGAAACTCTACACTGTATGGCCACCAAGTCACAGTTTTTTGCACCACAAAAGCCAATCCATTTCGTGTGTGGTGAGAGGCACACAATGGACCTCCATAATGGATCCCCCCCTGGGCACTTCATGAAAACACACTATAAAGCGTGCTGGCGTTTCATTGTGGCTCCTGTTTTTTTATACTTATATTTTGGCGAGAATCATTCAGAATTCCCCCCCCGCTTTTATTAATCCTTGGCATCGAGTGAATTACGACTCGTTTGGCCCCTTTCTCCCTCCCCTCTGATGCTATTAAAAAGTTCGAAGGTTGCTGCACCGTCCGTCATCCGTGGACCGTGACCACTTCGCGGGACGGTCCTCCCCCACCCTTCTCTATAGAATATTATTGGCCCAATTGTTTATGAGGGGTGCAGTTGTTTCACCTGATGCGCAGAGGGGGTTCGGGCCTGCGGTGAAGACAAGTGAAGCCAATCATCGACTTTCGCTGTCGAATGACTTATTGATGGCTCTGTTCATCCCGTTCGAACTAGGAAACGCAAAATCGAACAGTTGTATTTCCTTTTTCCTTCCATTTGTTCCAAATCTCCCTCGAGCGTAATCCTACTCTGTGCAGGTCACACTTTGACAAAGAATAACGAAAAGGGTGCAATTTATTGATATTTAGCCAAATAAATAAGGAAAGAAGAGAAACTGGAAAACTGAACTTTGTTTCAGTTTTTAAAAATTCCTGTTTTTTACTTAAATAGTTTATCAGTACTCAATGTATTCAATAAACAAACAGCAATGGGATAAAGGGGGAAAAAAACCTGGGAAGTATTTTCTTGGCAGTTGTCTTTCTGTGTTGTGTGCGAGTGAATTTCTCTTTAAAAAAGTAAACAAAGTAATTTTAGCCACTTTTAGTGAAGAAATAAGATCACTTTTTAAGATTTAGTGAAAACCATTTTATGTATTTCTGTCTGAGAGCACGATAACTCGAAAACGGTACGAGCTATGCAAATGAAATTTGGTATGCTCTCTTTAGCCCAAAGATCTGTCTAAATTTCGGACAAAATCCGACGAAGTGAAATCTCTCTGTCTGTGCGTGTGAACACTCAAAAACGCGACGAACTAGATGGAAGAAATTTAGTATGTAGCTTTGTCACCTAAATTGTAGATCTACAGGGTGTGCATAAATTATCGTAAGGGTTTCCTTCGATCAAAACTTTTGACCAAAGAACATGACAATAAATACTATTTATATATTCGTAAATTACAACTCAAAAAAGTTTTTTTTTATATATCACGAACAAAGTTAAGTAATTTCCATATGGCTGCCTTTCGCGCATGTAATCCAACTAAACTTGCTGGGAAACTGAGTTCAGTTTCAATATGTCACATGCCACAAAAGGATGCCCTGTGGAAATTACTTAACTTTTTGGTGTTACTAAAATAAACATTTTGACTGGCATTTTATGTAATACTATCTGTTTTGCCCGGCGTTGCTCGGGATTAAAATACTTTCATGTCTAATATTTTTGATGTAAAAAACTACTTTTGTATAGAAAATTACAATACCCAAAATTCTTTTATCGCCTGAAATGTTTTTTAATTAAAATGAGAATATCAGTTGAACCAGACGATTTGTAAAAACCGTCGATAGCTAATTTTCTTCATAAATTATTGGTATTTATTGCATAGGTACTTAAAATTTTGTTCATAAATCTTGCGGTATAAGAAAGATTTTAACGGATGTTTTGGGACAATTACATAGTAAATTTTTCATTGAGAAAAAGCGTTGGAATAAATATGAATAAAAAAATAATAAAATTCGTATTAATCCAAAATTCTACTATTGGGATCTTGCTTAATTTCCAATTAACTGAAATTTTAATTAGATTTCAGGCTTTTAAAAGTTGACGAATGATTCTCTTCTTATGTAAAACATATTTATAAAAATAAGCAAAAATTTCAGAAATAAAGGTAAATTAGTTAGAAATCTAACCGTTGCCTAGCAACGAAGTAGCTGTAAATTTGCGTTATTTCAAAATCATCTGCGCCTAATTAACAATTATTATACATTAAAAAATTAATAAAAGTCGAAGGAAAAATGCCACAGATATGAAAGTGGTATCATTGAAAAGGTAGAAGTTTGAACTTTAAGATGACATAAAAATATTTTTGTCGGACAATTTGCTCCGAAATTACGGCGGAAAAACGGTTTCGGTTAATTTCTAATTAACTGACTGTTTAATTAACTTTTGGACTTAGAAAAGTTCATAAGTGTCTGCCCCTTGCCTTAAATAATAAGCGTACAAAATTTGGTTGAAAACTGTCCATTGGTTTAGGAGGAGATGTGGAACATAGCCACATACATAACCACAAACCCACATACCAACAATGACTTTTATTTATATTAAGATAATATTGATCGTCATGCCCTTAAAAGATTTATAAGTTAAGGAAACTCCAACAATAATTTATGTACACCCTATATATCAAATTTTGGACCCAAACTATCAAAGGAAAAGGTAGAAAAGGCATATTCTGTTCTTTTCCAGATAATACTGAACTAAACCCGAAATGCCTCAAATTATTTAAGTATACGAGGGAGTTGAAAAGAAAACACTCCAGTTGGTTCCTTTCAAGTACCTCAATGTTTATAACATTGTTTTGTAACATAACATTATTTAAATTTTATTAACTAAATTTTATTGATTAAAAATGTTTTTGTTTTTGTTTAAAGTTTAAGTTAAATTTTTTTATTTTTTAAATTTATTCAAATTTGTCTAGTTGATTCTTTTTGAGCTTAATGCTTATAAAGTAATCTTGGCAAGAAAATCATCCCAACTAAAATTGGACTTCTTTTCATTTATCAGAAACTGATTCTTGATTTTTTTTTTTAAATTTATTGTCGGGTTTTGTTGTCACAATAATATCTTCTGGATGAAATTGGGATCGCGAATGGTCAAATCTTAAGAATTCCTGGCTTAGAAAACAAAACTTATCTGAAATAACTTCTAATCAAAGAGATAAAGACAATATTTATCCATTAATTATTAATCCAAACGCAAAGGTAAAGAATTAAATACAAATGAGAAAAACCAATTCTCGCACTCTTTTAACTATATTAAGGCATGTTTTCGCACAAGTAAAGTAAAAATAAGAAGATGCTTCAACCGAAAGTATAATAATACCGTTAGCACTTGCTGAGAGAAGCAATTTCAGAAACGAGTGCTTACTCCCATTTTAAAGCGAATATTTCTCATTCAGCACCAATCATTTGTAAGGTTCTGTATACCGACAGAACCGCACATCCACCACCAAGAAAAACTTCTTGGATCCACCTCCGTCACTGGGGTAGGTAATACCCCAGGGCAGACTTGTACGCCCCGGCAGGGTGCAAAGGAGAGATTAGGCTCCTCCGCGTGGTGGGGTGGAAATGGTTCGTCCGCAAACAAACGAGTGCCCTACCTTAAAAAGAATCGTCTGCGGGCTTTCTTCCTTCAGTCCGCATCACCAACTTCTCGGCTCTCTGGCGAAGGAGAAAATTAAAAAGCGGGGTGCAGAAAGGGGTGGTCGGAGAAGAAAGCGCCTCCCGATAACGCCGCAGAGAGGAGGGAATTATTAATTTTTGTTATCGGGCGTCCGGGAGGCGAGGAATCCACCGCCGAGCGAATCCCTTTCGGGACTCTCGAAACGGATCGGGAGGGGGCCGCCCCTCAAGTGCGAGCGAGGGCTCTTTGGAGATCCATTTCACCTGCAGGTGCCGCAAGATGAACATTTATGAATGAACGCAGAAAGGATACGTGGTTGTCATCGTAAGAACAGAGCATGCTTCAGCAGCTTTTCTTTAGTATTCCATTCTCAACTGTTCGCATCAGTTTTAATCGCGAATCATTTCCAGTGTGATTCCAGGTAATATTAATTAACTAGTAGGTTCACCACAATTTTTCAGCCAGGCTTATAGGTGCTATGCATCATGTTTCGGAGATTGTGAACCGTCGAGTTCGTGTGCTCCGTTAAAAGCATTCATCGCTGGTGTGTGTTTCCAGTGTATTTTATTCAATTTAGTCCCCTTTCCAATGAATTTTTGGAATTTTCTTAAATTACAAAGTTCATTGGGAATTTCTTTATCAGTTATGTTAGGTCCCATTCTGAAGCTAGATAATGACTATTTTGGAACGGATCTCGCCTTAGTCAGATGATAAGGACGGCACCTGTCACCCCCTCTCCAAACCTCCGCTCTATACCAGTAGGAGGACCTTTGACTTAAACATATTTAATGTGAACCATCCCGTATACACGGCGGATCTTCCGTGAAATGGGGTCATGAAGCCGAAGCTCTACTACGATGTCACTGCGGCCCCCAAAAAATACATTGGAAAGGAGGGTCCTTTTTTCCTTATAATTTTTTATATAATATTTTTAATTATATATGTGATATATATCTATCTTGCTTTTACTGGTATTATTATAAAAGATCCCGCAATTTTTTTCTTGTTATTATTTGCAAGATTTGTCACATAATAGTGCTTATATTTTCAGTAAAACTTCGATTAACCCCGCAAAAACTGAGTAAAACTTCGATCAGCTAGCCGAGTAGACGGATAATAGAAATCTCTCAATACGTATGTACAGTAACGTGATTTCACTGCTGGATTGGGATAAAAATGAAAATAAACCCTTTAGAAGGGAATCACCTACATACATATTGTATTTAATTGTACAAACGATCAATATTGACTTCAATATAAGAGTGTAATGCACAAAAATATTCTATTTTTAGACGACGATTAACAGAAACTGCCAGTTAAACGAGGGACAGTTAATCGAAGTTTTTCTGTATGATAAATCTTTAGAATTTAAGAAGAAAAAAAAAAGAGAAAAAAAGGGTTTTTTTTTCAATAATTTTCATAAACTCGCAGCATCAATAATTCAATAACATGCTTAATACTGCAGTTAGTAAAACACACATCACCATTTAATATTTGCTATGATAAATTAATTGTCTGTGCTTTTGTTCTTGTGAATATTTGAATTAATGTCTAGATTACCTACAATTCCGTAGTCAGTAAATATTTCCAGACCAGTCAGTTTTTCGTGAACTTTAGTACATCGAGAAGATTCTTTTATCAATTTCAATTTTGAAAAAAAAAAATTCTGAGATAGCTAACTACCGATATGGGCAACGCTTCGAATATGTGAAACACGATAAATAAATTGATCATTGTCATTGGTTTGTTGAATTATTTTTGGAAATTTATCTTACTGTTATTTCTAACTCGTTACTTAAATCTGTTCAATTGATGTTGTGAGTAAGGCAATTTTTCGAAAATTAAATATTTTTGTAGCAGCTTTTTAGAAGCCATTTTAGCAATTTCTGCTTACTGATAAGAACATCAACATTTTCATTCAATACAGACATGTCAGCTTATGAAATACAGCTGCAATATTGATGTCAATGTTTGAAACATAAAAATCATTCTTAAATTTTTGTAGCCAAATAGCTAGTATGTTGATCCTCTTGCTCGTATATAAAATGCCTATTTTTAATAAGTCGAAAATCCTGGTATGCTTAAAATCCCATCAATTTCTTATTGCTTCAAAAAATTTTCATCGCATCATCATTTCGAATGCTCATTAAGAATTTTTCTTTGTGTGTGTGTGCGTCATTTATACAATTCATGGCACTGCTCACATCATGCTTTTATTCTCAATTTATATTTACTTGCCACATTTCAAAAAGTGTTCTATGAGTCATAATTAAAGAGGCAAACAAAATTAAATTTGCTATCTGAGAGATCGCTGTTTCTAATATGGAACATATTGTTACGAACCTGTAATGTAGCTTCTCTGCAATGTCAGTCTTACGGTTGGAAAGAGACATTTACAGAGGCTCTTACTGGGTACCGGGGGAGGTCAAGCCAACGCCTCCTGACCTTGAGACCATTTGGAGACTTGGCAACTTTGGCGACAAAATGAAGGTTCTCGAAAACGCTCGAGTTATCTCTATTAGGAAGGGAGATACAGAGATTGCTCTAGATTATTTTATGTCAGGCTATAAATACCGAGCGCTCAAACGAGGGAAAAATCTCTTTGGAGTCTTGTTCGCATTGCGAGTTGGTCAGCTGTTAGTGCTGATTCTCTTATTATTAGTGATTTGCTGTCTCCTTGTGTCTACCCTGCACGGAGCAGCATCTACCGAGGTTATGTTATGTCTGCTTGTACAGCGAATCTGTGCAAGTACTGTTTTTCGTGTTACATGTGCGTCGAGTTTTCTGGAATATTCGTGAAATAAAGCCTCATTACCCAGCTTGTTGGGTCACCATACACTCACCGGACGAATTTTGTAACAAAATAATAGCCACGGCTAACGAAGAATTACATTTTTTTCTGTGTATGTGTGTGTGTGTCATTTATACAATTCATGGCACTACTTGTATCAGTGATTTTATTCCAACTTATTTACTTGTCATATTTCAAAAAAGTATTTTATGCCTCATAATTAAAAAAGCAGAAAAACTCAGATTTCGGAATATTTTTAAGAAGTCCATTTGCTTTTACTTTCATCGCTTTTCTAATTAACCCTATGTTGGCCCTTGTGCCATAAAAAAATTCAATCAAACTAACCCTGACAAACAAGCATATTTTAATATCTCTTCTAAAGCATCGCAAACACGGACAAATTATATTTCAAAAATTTCAGAGATAGATTTGACTTTCCCATCGAGTCGAGGCGTGAAAATACGTTCATACAAATGATATAATGTATCGAAAATAACAGTAGCACTTGAACTATTTTTAGTACAATTCACTGCTAAATTCAGGAAAAGATAAATTTTCTAGAAGAGGTATTAAATTATCTTTTCTCCACCAGTGTTTCGAATGTCCACAAATTGCAAAAAAAGGACCGATGAGAAAACGGCCGTTTCGTTTGATGTAAAGGACCCTTTTGTTGTGGCGGTCGGTCTCTTAGGCTAGCCAGATGGTGAAACCGATCGCGATTTTACATTTTCTCTCGAACTTTGCTTATATATCATAAGCCCATAATTATCAGAATCTCGGTAATCTGACAAATTTATCTTATGCGGCAGTTGTTAGTTGTAGGAACTCAATGGAAGGAATTCCACGGCTTAAGTTTAAAAAGTGCTATGTCTATTTTTATAGATAGAGAAATTTTATGTTTATATTTTATTTCTAATTTTTTAATTTTATTTCTAAGTTTTTTCTAATTTATTAAAACAAATCCTAGCCCTGCCCTAGCCCTGCTGTATATAAAAATTTTATTTTTCACATTCCTTTTCCCTTATAAGCTGGTATTTAAGAGAATAAGGGCAATTTTATGATTTTTTTTTTCTAATCTCATTAACTATCTGGCCTAACCTCACAAATTGCGCACCATTTTCTAAGATTTTCATCAATGTTTTATATTCTTTTTGTGTTATATTATAACAAAATCGTGAATTAATAATCCGGTACTGTTAATTTGAATTTATTTTTACTTGTGAACGAATTTTTATTATTTTTTTCTGACTTGCTTTATTGGTGTAGTATAGATAATTGACGTGTGGGATGAACTATTATTTTTTCATCCCACCTCGGCATGTTAATATTGCATGTACTAATATTTTTTTTTTTTGCACCTGGGACATCTATGCTTCCCTTGTCCCCCTCCCCCCATCGCTATCTCGATGTTTGAATTCCAACCAATGTTTTTAACATTGATATTTAACAATTTTTTTAGTGTAAATTGCCATTTTTATTTATTTTTTATATTTTTTATTTATTTTTATTTATTTATTTTGTTGTTATATTAGGTGAGTATAACTATTAACAAAAACGCATAAAACTGTCAGAAAAAAGCAAAAATCTATAATATTGCATTTTATCGAGAGTGCACAAAGCCGTTTCAACCGAAATCGGTGTTTTATTTATGATGGTTATTCTTCCAGAATCATTCATTTATCTTGGGATTTTTCGGGTCACGAGGGTCCAATTTTAATGAAAAAGCCAGGCTTCGCAGAAAAAAATCTCAGCTTTGAATCCTTGCTTGCAGGTGACACTTGAAGAAGTCGGCAAACCGGATTCTTTTCTTACATTTTTCCTTCTTCCAATAGGATTAAAGGGCAATTTAGATGGCTTTCTTTTAAAATTTGGTGAGTTCTTGACACGGCTGCAACTTTTGTTTACTAAAAGTGAACTTGATCCGGTTCTGTAGCGTATATTTCTCTAATGTTCATTTTTAAAATTCAGCGTGTTTTTTTTATTTGTTTGCTTGTTTTTGTCTGCTTCCCTCCTCATTTTCTGACCTCCCTCTGGAATAAATATAAATTCTACTTATTTCCTATTTTACATATTTTGCGTAATGGATAATTTTCATAAATCGTAATTCTGTTTCTAGTTAGTATTTTTCGGAATCAAATATTAAAGTAAGTGGAGTACAAGTAATCGAAGAGCTAGCTAAGTTTATTCATAGTAACAATCCTATTTTGCCAGTTATCGTTTAAAGGTAGAGTATTGGATTATTTTAAGAATCAGTACAAAATCAGTTCTTATATCTCTTTGAAATTTTTATCTGATTTTTATTTTAAACTAATTACTCTGTGTTAATGAAAATTTCATTAGAAACGTTTAATTGAAAATAAAATTTTTTTTTTCAAGCGAAACTTTTCTGTAATGGTGTCTCACCCCTCCACCAATTAATTCGACATCAGGTAGACGACCCCCTGTCGCTCTCCATGAAGTTCTCTCCCACGCTCCTAATAATGATCCCTCCCTAATATCGTCTGCAAAAGCGTGGCTCCGACTGCTACAGGATTAATCCGTCACTCTCCCCGGTGTGCTTGCAGACGATAGTCACACTCGAGGAACGACGGCCGCGCCGCCCCCGAGAGAACTGGAAAGCTCATTCTGCGGTCAAGCGATAAAAGCGCCCAGAGGAGAGGAACTCTGCAGACGATCTGATAGCGCCTAATAAACGGGCGAACTGAACTGAGGAGAGAGCTTTCTTTCTTCACTTTTTCCTTTTCTTTATCTACTTTTAAGACTCGGGGATCGGGGAAGTAAAAGCTGCAGCTCTCTGCGCATGCCCAGGGAGATTTTCGAATAATTTGAATGGAAATCCCGTTCTGTTGTATTTCATTGTAAACTCCTGTCTTAGAAAACAGATAAAAGCTTAAAACGAGCTTTTTAAAATTATTTTAAGAAATAATCCGTGGAATTTGAATTTATTTCAGATAGTTTTAAATTAATACGAAGGATACTTTCTATTTCAAAATAAATTTTTGTGCTTATGCCCTGACAAAACAGAGTTCTGGGTATCAAAATGTTAGAATCAAGCACTGGTTTTTAAAATAAATTAAGAAGTCACATGTTTAGATATAAGCTAGACGAATTTTTTGTAACTGACGCTTATATATATATATATATATTAAGCAGTAAATCTAAGGTTAAGGAGAGTCTAATAGATATATATTTTATTTTATGAAAACAAGAAATAATTTGGCTTAGTAGAAAAATACATTTTTTGAAACTGACGCTTAAAACGTAAATCTAAGGTTAAGGAGAGTCTAATAGATATATATTTTTTTTTATTTTATGAAAACAAGGAAATAATTTGGCTTAGTGAAAAATACATTTTTGAAACTGACGCTTAAAACGTAAATCTAAGGTTAAGGAGAGGTCTAATAAATATATATATATATTTATTTTATGAAAACAAAGAATAATTTGGCTTAGTAGAAAAAAATACATTTTTTTGAAACTGACGCTTAAACAACAAATCTAAGGTTAAGGAGAGTTTAATAGATATATATATATTTATTTTTATAAAAACAAAGGAAATAATTTGGCTTAGTAGAAAAAATACATTTTTGAAACGAGCGCTTAAAACGTGAAATCTAAGGTTAAGGAGGTCTAATAGATATATATATATATTTATTTTATGAAAACTT
>BGPR01000912.1:191414-212954 GCA_013235015.1 Araneus ventricosus
GGAAATACCGCTTTGTTCTATTTCATTGTGAACTCCTGTCTTAGAAAACAGATAACAGCTTAAAACGAGCTTTTTAAAATTATTTTAAGAAATGATCCGAGGAATTTGAATTTATTTCAGAAAGTTTTAAATTAATACGAAGGATACTTTTTATCTCAAGATAAATTTTTGTGCTTATGTCCTGACAATACAGAGTTCTGGGTATCAAAATGTTAGAATCAAGCACTGGTTTTTTTAAAAAAAATTAAGAAGTCACATGTTTAGATATAAGCTAAACGAATTTTTTGAAACTGACGCTTAAAAACGTAAATCTAAGGTTAAGGAGAGTCTAATAGATATATATATATATTAATTTTATGAAGACAAGGAAATAATTTGGCTTAGTAGAAAAAATATTTCTAGAATAAATTCTGTTAGTACATGTAACCCTAACTGAAAATATAGACTGCAACCATATTATTAAAATGTGTACTAAGCAAGAATATTTTTACTAATTAAAATATACATTAAATAATACATAAATCACGAAATCGTGGAAAATCTATTGGTAGCAAAAATCGAAGATGTCCCTGCAGTTTTTTTTATTCTATTTCTATTAAATATTTATCAAGTTTAAGACGTAATCAAAAGTCAGGTCTGATTATAAATATAAAAATTACTCTAGTCAAGGTTTTTCCTTATTCAATCAAAAAAATTCTTCAATAGCTAAGCAGACTTTTAAGTAGAAGTTCTGTCCGTTTTTTCGACAATAAAAAATGGTCACGTTTTCACAAAATGATACGTAATTAAAAATTTCAATCCTATTCAACTTATAGAAAAAATGTTTTCGTATATCATGGGAGTTCTTAACGCGTTTATCACCAAGCCTATTTTGAGGAGGAGGAAATGTAACACTCGCGAATTTTTTCGCTAGATACTAACTACTATATAGCATAGGAATGCCCCATCGTGGCTAAAGCCGTCCTGTTGATCAGGTGAGGGCCGCGCGAAGCAGCCCCACCCGATACCGGGGCGCAAGTCCCTATTATCGGTATCGTTAAAACCTCAATTCACTCTGCTGCATTAACCCCAATTACTATCTTATTTCAAATCATGATAGACTGTATTCATGATATTCAGATACAGTCGACGCTCGTTATAACGACCGTCTGCGTCCTACAGCAAAAGGTCTTTATAACGAGTGGTCACTATAGAGGATATAATTAAAAAATGTACACATGCACGTTCAGCAGTTCCATAAAATTAGGCGATTTTTAAAGAGATTCCTATTTCCTTTTTGGAACGCTTAAAACCTTTTACTTCTCCTTATAACTTTTAAATTTTCTTATAATCTATTTTTTCTTTTTACGTTGTTATTATTTACTTAATGTTTTTTAAATTTATTTTTATTAATTCTTCTTCCTTTTATTTATTTAGTTATTTATTTATTTTTCTTTTCTTTCTTTTTTTTCTATTAATTTTACTCAGCACAGAGTCATTAAGTTAGTGCTATGTGTTATGTCACTTTTCTTACAGCAACAGCTATGGAATGGAGATTATAGGTCTCTGACCCAGGCTCTCCGTCAAAAAGTTATTATCGGTGTAAAGAGGTTCCAACTAAATACTCAAATTATTTTTTATCATTGGTATTAAAAATAAAATTTTATGAATTAAAAATATATTTCTAAAACAGATTTTAAGGTAGAAAATAAAGGGTGTTATATATTTACAGAACATTTATTTTCTAAAGAAAAAAAAATTAGAAATGGTTGTTTGTCTTTTCTGAATATATGATTTTTGCAAAACATAATTTTCCAATTCAGTTAAAGAGGATAAATAATGTTCTGTATTTTCTTGCCTTTTAAAAAAACATTTTAAAGTCTCAATAGCACTTGAAACAATTTTTATTCTAGCCTGTTCTAATTTCTGCGCGGGGGGGAGGGGTAATTCCCCCCCCCCCCCTGTCGAAGTTGAACTGTAACACTGGCGACTCTACATCTACGAAGCTTGGCAATACAATAATCAAGGTCATTTACGTTTAGAAACATGTTCTTTTTGGGAAAATACCGGGTAGAGTGTCCGCTGAATTCGGACGTTGTATTGGGATTAGACGACACTGGACGGTCGTTATACCGGAAGTAAAATAACATAGTGCATAGAGAAACACAGATGGGGATTTTATCACTGGCCGTTATAATGGAATGTGTGGTCGTTATAACGAAATTAGAACTTCGAAAACTAAGTTAAAAATTATAAAAATAGGTATTAATAAAACCTTAAAATAAAACACAAAAAAGCAAAATAGAACGAAAAATGCAATTAGAATGAAAGCAAAATGGAAGAAAATTGTAAAAGAGCCAAAATGGCGATTCTCCTCAGAGGCCACACGCCATTGTAGCTCTGAAGCAGGACAAAAATTTTCTGAATAAAGGAAAGACCATTAGTCAAAATTATTCCTTTATGTGGCCTGAATTTTTGTCCAACCTCTGAAAATAGGATAAAAGGAAAAAAGAAAAAACATGACGGATACCTGTACAACAGAATCAAAAATGAGACAAACCAAAAAGTCATCCTCTTTCAAAAACAGACGCTCTGAATAAGTGAGGCCGATAACATCAAGAAGCAAGCCGTTATAACGAACGTCAGCTGTACTACTACATCGCCAAGATGTTTTTTACGAATGGAGCCAATTCGTGTGATGTCGCAATCACTTAATAATGTGCCGTCTTGCACTTTATCTTCCTGCAAAAAGTAAATTCCAGTATCATTAGATATGTTTCGAGAGCATGAACTGCTGCGTATACTTCCATACACTTTAAAACCAGTTTCTTCTCCAGGAGTATTTCTTTGCAGCGAAGCAAACCATTCTGAGCGAGCCGCAATTCTGCTATTAGACCACGGAAAATGTCGTGTAAATAGGAGCTTTTTCAACCAAATCAAGAATGTTCCTAACCCAATCCTTCTACAAAATGGTCCCTTCCCCTTAAAGCACCCTAATTTGAGGCCTTCTGAGATGAATTCTTTTGTTTGAAATGTTTTACTGCAACCTCGAAATTAGTCAAACCTTTTCCAACTCACTCCTAACCCAAATTTTAGGCAGTTTCTGCAGCCAGACTTAAAATGCTCTTTACCTAAATTTGCGAGGTTTTCATAAGGTCTCGTTTTACACTCAGGTTGAGTAAAAGTGCATAGGTAACTGCACTGGCACTTAAATGAATATCTAAATGAAGCAATATTAGTATATTTCAAGTTAAAGATTTAAATTCATGTCTGTTATAATCAGGAGCTCATGCAAGGACAAAAAGCTAGAAAAAAAAAGAACTGAAAAAATTAGTTTTATTAATTTTTTTATTAATAACTCCAAATTTTCCTAATTTGCGATTCACCAGAATATCATGGTTAGAAATAAATGATGCGAAAGTTATATTACTCCATTACTTGTAATATTTATTCCATTACTTAAGATTACTCGCCAAGAAAATTCCTCATCAGTCATTATTCATCGAATAGCTGTGAGTCTAACCTTTCTTCTGACAATTACTTTTCATTGCAACTATGTTAAGAAGGTAATCAAAATAATCATGTGAAGAATACATAAATTGTCCGAGTTAGGGAGCATGCGCAGTAGTCACATTTTTTCCTCCCCCAATTCGCTCTCTTCATCTGAGGATTCTTATTTTCTGGAAGGTTTTTTCGAACGGCTGTGGCTTTCGATAGAAAAGAATTCCTTTCTTTTTTTTTATTCCACTCTTGCCATTTCATTTCATTTCACTACGACACAGAAAGAAGTTTTTGACCGACCCCTTTTTTTTGCTGCGGTTATAAAGGAGAAGAAGCGCTCTTTTTTATATATTTGTTTCCCAAACCGAAAATGGAAAGGTTTTGCTTTTCGATCTGACACTTTTTTTCCCCATCCACATCATTCGTTGCCATTTCTTTCCGTTGAATAGAAAGCAAGAGAGAGTTTTTATCAGTCTTCACTTTATTGGCATCAACGTAACTATTGGAAAGCAAAGAAATGAAAGAGGAAAAAGGTATTTAATCGAAAGATAGTTTTTCTCTCTTCTTCTTTTCTGTAATTATTTTTCTGGTGAAATATTGGATAGTTTTAGTGAAGGTCTATTGCAGATGTAGGTTGGAAACATTATTCTCTTTTAGTTGTGACGTATTATTTTATTTCTTTTTGGATCAGAATTGATATCTGGTCTTGCACAAGACCAGAGGAGAAAAAAGTATTGATTAAAGAAATCTATCTATCTGAATAAAAATAACATACTCCTCTCTCTCTTCTCTACAGAAATATTTCTGAAGTCGTGTCACGAGAATCATTGCAATAAGTAGTGTTCTATAAGGACGACTACTTATTGCAATGAATGCGACCAAGCAAATAAAGATATCGCCACCCAAGAACTTGGATTCAAAATCAATCTATATTAAGAAAAGACTTTTTGAGCATTTCAATAGTCCAAGCCAAAAACAGATGACTAATTGCGAAGACATGATATAAGATTGCATAGTCAATAAATATCTTTCAGAAGCTATAGATGATGGCTGAACTGTTTTGGAATAAAGAAGCCCTCTCCATATTTCAGTTACTCCGAGCAACGATGCTATTCCGCTTTTAGTGCTATATGTTGTAAAGATAAAAACTTAACTGCCTGACTCTTCTAAATTCTTAAACAATTTATGGCTGCATATAACTACATAAAACCTTTTCAAAATCCACACTTATCTAGCTTGCACTTTTGGTCTTTTTATTTCTTTGTTTTAACATGAACTTTCAGTAATACGGGTTACGTGATAGTGTTCTTGCATTTTGAAAATTGGAAAACTTATTACAAGCTTCGAATTTTCCGATTAGTTTTAGATTTCTTCATACAGTCTTATCTGCCACAGTAGAGCCATATAGCCCTCTCCCCATGGACTTCATAATAAGCCAGCCGAAACTTAAAATTAAAAAGACATTGAATGTTTTCCCTCGATATAATTTTTTCAATTTACATCAATATAATTTATATATTGCATGGTTAAAAATTCTATTACAAAAGAAATCTATCTTTTCGGTAATTTATTTTACCAATTCATATTGATTTAGACAATAGAGATCAAAGTTATAACAAAATATAACAACTATTTTTTAAAAAATCTGTTTATTACTTCGCAACTAATAAATATTGCTGATTCGAAATTCGTTCGATTAAAAAAATCTTCTATCATGATTTTCCTGACTTTTTCACAAAGAACGAAAATGCAGTGTTAAAATATTAGTATGACCATCACCAGTATGAATTTTCTGCACAAATTCATGAAAAACTATTTAGTTTTGGCATTACGAGAACTTACAGCCTTAAAAGCAGCAATCAAGCCATAATTGAAAAGCCTTGTTTATCGTCTCGCTCTTTTCATAATGAGCCCATGTCTTTCCCCAAATTTTAAAATTCTACATACTATATTAAAAATTGATTTTTCAATACATGTGAACAATGTAGAGTTAGTGTCATCACATTTCAGATCAGTTTCATTGAGAATCATTTTTAAAATTGATTGAACTTGCTTCGTTCAGGGAATTTGACTTCCTTGAGTTATTAAAGTGTGTGCACAAGTTATGGCTTGCCGATTTATAAAAAAAACAAGTAGGCGAAAAGAAACTAATTAATAAAACTTTATTTACAAATTTGTTACACAGACTAGAAACATTGTTGATAAAATCATTGATGGCAATCTATTTGAAACCTGAATACGATGCAGATAGTAAACAATAAAGATGAAATTTGTTTATTCCTTTTTAATAAATAAGAATAAATTTTCAAAGAGTTCATATAAGATTAGCAATCATCTAACATATCAAGGTAAGCACTTCAAATCGGCATGAAATGTATAGTATAAATTTTTACTGAATATGGTGCATTTTCAAATATATTTCTAAATTTATATTAAAACGACAACTTTTCTTTAAGAATGCATAAATAAATAGAATTTAGTAATGTAAAATTATTTTCAGTAAATTTAATAAATTTTAGAAGAAACCGATTTTTCAGAATTCCACAAGCTTTATTTGATAAAATTAAGGAAAAAGGAAACTCTATGAAAACACATTAAGCATTCATTGTATCCATTCCATATTTTTCTGAGAATTGATTAACAATATTTCATTTATATAAAAGCGATCCGACTGTGATTTAATTTTTCTAATACGTTTATTAATATTGCGAACGACTCGCATTTTTTTCTATAAATACATTGATCACCGTGGTGATCAGGCATGGTGATCAAATGGTGTTTTCGGGGGATACCTGATTAGCTGTCCGGATCAGCTAGTCAGTTGTCTTTTGCTGGAGAACTAAGAATGGCAGGGGTCTTAATGAAGCTATTTAAAATTAGGTAATTTCCTTACAAATTGACAAATATTTACAGAAAATTAAATAGTCTTAAAGTTGAAACATTTTGACTCTAAGACTAATCATAAGAAATTTTAACGTTAAAAAATGAATGAATGCAATACATCGGCAATATTTATTGCTTATTTATACAAAATATATGCATAACAAATCAGAAAATTTAAGAGTTAAAAAAATCACATTAAAACTGAAATAGCATCGAGCTTATTAGCATCACTTGCTAGTCAAAAATTATTACCAGTGCATCATAAAAAAGTTCATAAAAATATATCCTAAAAAAGTTTAATCGTAAATGTGATTTCTTAATAACATTGAAAATTTTAAACATTCACAAATTTGAAATATTAGATGATTGACATTAAAGTTTTGATTAGTACAAGCTTTAGTTACATGAAAGCAAACAAATTCTGATCAATTCTCCATAGCTTTGATTTATTCAATCATCAGTTAAAAATATTAAACTATTTACAAGGAATTTCTCTACGAGATGCATTATAATCAGATGCATTTTCACACATATATTTATTTTATTCGTTGCTGATTTTCTGGTTTGCCTTTATACACAACTTGCAGGGGATGGGGAGTCATCTCATTTACTAGGATGTGAATTCGCCGTATAACTAAGAAGTGGTCTCTGCATTCCTTGAGACATATTAACCACTTAACTAATTCATTTTCTCTACTGTCTATGATACTTTCTGTTTTGGGAATGTGTTGTCGTATTGATTCAATTAAGAGATCATAGAACACTTGAGATGTTAATGAGTTACTCTTCATTTCTTGTGACGAATTATAATGTCTACGAATAACGTAATTTCATACTTTAAGTGTGAAACTGTCATAATTCGAAGCACGAGTAAATTCGGGATAGCTAGTTAAGTGGTTAAACCTTTCTCACCGTAGATGCCAAATCGCATCACCAGAGTAATTTGCTTTCAGTAGCCAACAGATGTCATCACTTGCACTCATATTGCAATTAAATATTCCTATATGGTAACATGGTCTGGATATAAATAAATAATACACAAAATAATATCGTCATCTACAGATATTTATTAATTATTTAATTAATAATTATAGTATTTTTTTATAAGTTATTCGTTTGATTTTTT
Organism: Araneus ventricosus; assembly: GCA_013235015.1. Lineage (NCBI taxonomy): Eukaryota > Metazoa > Arthropoda > Arachnida > Araneae > Araneidae > Araneus > Araneus ventricosus. The sequence goes on from BGPR01000912.1 coordinate 198,904, forward strand.
TACTTACAAATAATTTGGGCTACAGAAGGTTAAGAGGTGAATTGTTTAACGGTCCTTTTTCCACGATGATGGGCCTCATCTCTAATGGAGTGCTTGCCACATCGGGTGCGTTGCAAAGGATGCAGAGTCACCCCTCCTCCCCAGTTTAGGACGTATACCAGACGATCATTCAAGTACATGCGTCAGATGTTCTAGAGATGAGACGTAGTAATTCGTTTAGATGCCCTTGAAGTTGGCAGATTGGTGCTGGATTCCTGAAATGTTATATGAGGGGTGTGAGTTTACAGCCCTTCATAATGAAAAATTGTACATCCGAAAGTAGGGCCTTCCAGATGAGGCGGGCCGTAATAGATTTTGTAGATGGCACACAACCAAGTCAGTAATTAATTTATACATTTTTGGCCAAAATTAGTCTGACGTTTTCGTATAAATAAGGGCAATTATAAAAAATATTAATATAGATTTTAGACACTTTTAGGAGTCCACCATTTGGAACCATCAGAACAAGTCAGTGGCAATAAATCCTGTAATAAGCAAGGGTCGAGGCTTATCAGCACGCAGAAAAGGGCCAATATTTCCCGAGAATATTTTGGAATGTTGCACGTGGGCAAGCACAAGACATTCGGTGCAATTTATAATGTTCTTGGCGGAGTCCATCTGTGAATGGAATATGACAGTATGACTGTCAAAATAGTGAAGAATCGTGAACTTGGCGATTACTGAAGAAAATGATGACGTCAGTTTAAAATTTTAATTTTTCCCAATATTATCAAATTATATTACTTTAGACAATGGAAATACTTCCCAAGGACTATTTAAATGATTTAAATCAAGAAAATTGCAATCAAACCCATTCTTAAATAAAATGGCGTTATCCAATAAATGAATGTCCAATGAGTTCAACCTGATGCATTCAAATAGTCGTGGACCTACTATGGACGTCTGAAGATATTTCTGTGCTAATAGGAGGATCTTATGCCCGAATTTCAGCTGTGCCGGCCTTGAATGACACGGCGAGAAAAGGGGTTGTTAAAATACCAACAACGCAACTTACAAAATATATATTCTCTGAAGTTTTCATTCAAATATCTCTGAAGCTTTTCATCAAGATTCTGTAATAGGTAGGAAAATTCTGATAAAACATGACTTTTTCAAAAAAATTAGATTTGTGAGACTTGGGAAAATATACAACAATTCAGCATCAATGATCATTGAAACCATTGCAACAGAAGTTTTGAAATGACGTTTTCCCAAACACAGTTTCTTATAAAACCGTGAAAGTTCATGTATTCAAAAGTTTCACAAATTCGTCCATGTCCTGAATTTGAGAAATGGCCGAAATTTCAAAGATGTTGAAGAGTTTTAAAAAATGAATATCTGTCCTTTTGGCTGGAATTCCAGAACAGGTCGATGATTCAAGATAGATCTTAACTTATACCTCTTGGCCTCCTCTAAAGACCTCTTGATTTTAAAGATCTTCGATCTAAGCATAGCTTCAATATCAAGCGAGACCTGGAAAGAAAATCAAGCAAAGAATTGAATTACTATATATCAGATAAGAGTTCAAATATGCGCTAAAATACTGAACAGCATTGACAATACTGATTTTTATTATATGCCAGCAGCTCACAATTCCGTCTGAATATAGAATATAATTACATATTCAGTACCGATGGAATAGAAGTACTTGACGAATCAGGCATGTGCATCGAATTGCCTAAATCAAAATTTATAGTTAAAATTAAATCATTAGCTGCTGCTTTCAATCACAACAATAATTACTTCGAATACTTAAAAATCCCATGCGCCTAATTAACCTAAGACAAAATCTATTCAAAAGAGATTATATCATTTTTGAAGTATTCAGCGTGGTATCTTACAAGCCAGCGATGTTGAATCTTTCATGAGGTATATTTTCGTTTCATAATTGTGTTATTGTTTCTTATTCCACTTCTTCTAGTCCTCAGCTGAACTAAGTCCAAGAGACCGCTCGCCCACAGAAAATCACGAACCAGCGCAGGACTTTCAAAGAAGTTCCTCTTCTCCAGCTCCATACATCCAAAACTATAGGCGAACGATTCATGGTAAAGGAGGAGAGTGCAGCTTCTGTTGGCACTAGACCTTGGACTCCCGAGGGAAGAAGTCTGACTTTTTCCATTGCCTTCATGCTTTAGCTGGGTATAATGGAATGGCCTTCACGCCTTGGGTGACCCTGCAAGGAGAAAAAACTCCAGACGTACATCACCCATTCCACCCAGGGCCACCACCCCCGCCACGATGAGGCAGCATAATAGGACTTGAGGGGGTTCATAATTGTAAATAGCTCCTCTTGCCGTTAAAATCAAACATTCATAAGCGAATATTAATTATCTCCGTATTTTGTCTGGCAACTATTTGCAAAATTGAAGCACCACAATTTTACATAAAATACCGATTCTGTATGAGAATATTCAAAATAAAACTTTATAAGAATTAAACTAAGTACTATAAATTGAATTTTAGAGGTTAACTTGTATTTGGCAAGATATCATTTCACCTAAACTTGTTCTATAATTATCTACACTTAGAATGCATTTTGAAAGATAAGCTTACAGCAAGAAATTTTTTAACTAAAACTTGTTTCAGGCTGTTACATTGATTGATTTTGAAGATTTATGTTGTAACTCATTTGTCGCGAATCTGTCATGCCTGTGCTCCAAAGTAAGAGTCAAATATTTTAATGTCAGATTGCAATGTACCATCTGTTTCAGATGGAACCGTAGCCATGGATCTAGTTTTTGCTAAAATTCAGCATTCATGGATCAAGTAAAAAAAATCACAAAAAATCAGATAATACAGTCGACGCTCGTTATAAAGACCGTCTGCGTCCCACAGCAAAATGTCTTTATAACGAGTGGTCACTATAGTGCATATAATTAAAAAATGTACACATGCACGCTCGGAAGTTCCATAAAATTAGGCGATTTTTAAAGAGATTCCAACTAAATACTCAAATTATTTTTTATCATTGGTATTAAAAATAAAATTTTATGAATTAAAAATATATTTCTAAAACAGATTTTAAAGTAGAAAATAATGGGTGTTATATACTTACAGAACATTTATTTTCTAAAGACAAAATCAGAAATTGTTGTTCGTCTTTTCTGCATATGTGATTTTTGCAAAACATAATTTTCCAATTCAGTTAAAAAGGACAAATAATGTTCTGTATTTTCTTGCCTTTCAAAAAAACATTTTAAAGTCTCAATAGCACTTGAAACATTTTTTATTCTAACTTGTTCTAATTTCTGCTCTGTGGGGAGTGGCAAATCCCCCCCCCCCCACCCGTCGAAGTTGAACTGTAACATTGGAGACTCTACCTCTACGAAGCTTGGCAATATAATAATCAAGGTCATTTACGTTTAAAAAAGTGTTCTTTTTGGAAAAATACCGGGAGAGTGTTGGGATTAGACGACACTGGACGGTCGTTGTACCGGAAGTAAAATAACATAGTGCATAGAGAAACACAGGTGGGGATTTTATCACTGGTCGTTATAATGGAATGGTCTTTATAATGTGTGGTCGTTATAACGAGCGTCAACTGTATTTCGATATCATCCGAGAAGTAATTACCTCCTTTTTTATCCAGGACAATCGGAGCTTAGCTACTCAGCGAAGAATGGTCTGGATTCTTCGTCTTGTGTTGACGAAAAGTGGCATCATTCAAGAAAATGGCACCACTGAAAAACACAATCATTCTGGTCTGTTGACAGTAACATGGTGAATTCGTGGTCTTGACTGCTTTTACTTAAAATAGCTAATCCATGAAGAAGTAGAATCCTTGCAATTCATAACTTGTTGCTTCCCAAATTCGGAGAAGCTCCTTTTCTTGAATCCAGGTTAGGAACTACAATCCGGTAAATTCAAGAGCTCTAGTCTTTAAAGTTATCAGATGGACAGTGAATTTCTGAGTTTCTTCCAATCTAACATCTTTCTAGACGATGAGATCAAGGTAAAATCTGACCTAAATCTAAATAAGGAAAGTGCTGGTTCGTGGAAAGAGTCGAATTTCCCGTAGCTGAAGAAAAACACGTAGACTTAAGAAAGTAAATGAAAACTTTATTTTCACATTAATAATTAAAGTTTAAGTTCTCTAATTTGCAGATTCTAATTTATATTCGTAAAAACTTAATAAATACTATCTTTAATCGCCATGAGTTAAACAAATGTTGAATTTTTCTATTTATTTTTAAAATAAAAATGATTTCAATTTTTCTATTACTATTTAGTTCTTAAAGTAAAATTTCCTCGATTCTCATTTCAATTAAAATTAAAAGTTACAAAGAATTATTGCATTTCGAAACTTACTTTAAAGAGCTAGGAATTCTCAAGATAACACAATTCAGTCACCTGTTTATTTCTAGTTGTAGGTAAGATTTCCAGAAACGAGGGTTACTCGTTGGAATAAGTCCAAATTGCTGGATTATCTAAAATTTCATACTAAATTCAAACTGGAAATAAGCTAACAAAATCTTTAGTACGTGGCCGCCGTTTAATTAAATAATTCAGAAAAAGAATGAAATTTAAAAATATTTTCCATCATAAAAAATTGTGAGTTACGAATATTAAAGGAAAGAAAACTCTGGGAATCAATCCCATATAGCAATTTTAGTTTATAGCAATCTTGCTCTACAAATCTGTAAGCTTGCAACAAATTTGACACGACAAGAGTGCAAGCTTGAAACAAGTTTGCAGCACGTTAACACAAACGAGATAGTCACCACGCATCAAATTTGCCACAAGCTTGTCACGTCAAACTCATTGCAAACTATAGCAAATATAGAGTACGAACACAATTTCGGATTAGAACCCGCGACCTACCGCTTCCTAAACCTGACGCTCTAACCACTTGGCCAGATAGACTCTGAGAGGAGAAGATAGATTGCTCTAATAGATCTACAACTACACGATTTATTTTAAACTGTTTTCCTGATTTCACTAATTTTTTAAATTTTAAGTTGAGAATATGATTTGAAGTCAAAGAGAGAGAGAGAGCGATTTTCGCTAATAACTACGTTTTGCTGGTAGAATAAATTATGAAATTTGAGTTCAAAAGTAATTACTTTTAAAATGGGATAAAATGTAAGTTCTTATTTTTCAACAAACATTGACTGTTTTTTAGGTTTAATTTTGTTTATAAACATTAAAATTTCAACATTAAGAAAAAGGCTATATAGTTTTCTTTAAAGTGCGAGTTCTATATTTAGTAAAAAGATGGAAAATGTTTCAAAATTTTTTTATAAAAAAGTTAGTTTTTTCACAAATTATCATTGATTTATTGACTTAATAAAAAGAAGGACGGTCTAGGAGATGCTATTAAAAATCGGATGTTTTTTAAAACAGAGACAAAGATTATCTCTAAGTGTCTAAGTCTTTGCAGAAAACTTGTTTTGCAACCGTGGTGCGAAATTCATCAAGACATCTTCACAGCAAACTTGTTTTGCAAGCGAGGGTGGCGATTCTGCCTCGTTACTTTGCAGCAGTTTCGCTACAACATCGACGCGTCAAATTTGCCATGGCAAGATAATATCAAGTAAAAATCAAACTTGTTGCAAATATACGTGCTATCTGGGATTAAGAAGAGAGTAGATATTAAACAAACAGCACGGAGCATACTGTCAAACAAAAAATTCTACAAAATGAAAGAATTATCGTAAATAAGCCCGAATTTGGACATAAATAGTTTGGTAAGCTCTTGATTGTCTAATATTCAAAACATATAGAGCAAATAGACACAAGATAGGTGGTAAGACAGGCTACAATAAGGTGGAGCAGCTTCTCGGGTCAGAGGGTCGTATTCCTCAATATCGTCTTACTTCAAAACCAATGAGGGTTTAAATCGTGCCGTATCGTAACATAAAGAAAAAAATTGATGTAATCGCTCAATTCTACTTCATTATTTGAAAGAGAGGAAGTATTCAACTGACGCCTAGTCAAGCACCACAAATTCTCGAAGAAAAGACAAAGGAAAAATAAACTGGCCATGAAAACACTTACACTTGCGGGTCCCAAATATCACCTGAGGGCTCGAAGAGGAGGCTGCTGCATATCATGAATAACAATGCGACTAATAACGAGCGCTAGAATTTTCGGCTGTTGCCACTTGTGGCTTTCCACATCCTTCCCAGATAGCAAAGAAAGCTTGTTTAAAAGGTTTTGGAAACCTTGTCGTCAGCAGTGGTAAAGGGTTGTCACAAAGGTTTCCATGACAAGGGTTGAACCTTTCGGCAAGGTTCGCTAGTCAACAAGGAACAAGGTTTTCTGTAAGGTTTTTAGTAAGATTTACCCAAGCTTTTATTACAAGCTTGTTTCATGCCTTTTCAAAAGGTTCTTAAGAGCTCTCCTTCGGCGGAAAAAATAGAACCCCATTCTCCTCTCCGAAGCCATATTCCTGCAGAGAGAAACCTCCCTTTTTTCACCCCCTTTTCAAAGCCGTACTCCTACAAACGTCAACTTCCTCCGAGACGGGGATCGAACCCGCGCTCCTAGAGTTGGAAGCCAAACGCAATAACCACTATACCGTACGGGACTACACACGATGGGACATGTAGTTCATAAAAAGCTTATCTACGTCAATTTTGCGGGAATGGTTTCCGAAACGGTTTGTGCGACAATGCTTTCGAGGACTTGTCGTTCAAACCTTGTCGGTGAGGTAGTTCATAAAAAGCTTTCCTATGTAAACCTTGCGGTAATGGTTTCCGAAACGGTGTGCGCGGAAATGCTTTCGAAAATGAAATGGCAACCTATGGAAAGTGAAATGGCAACCTTTCCGCAAACTTCTTTGCTATCTGGGATACTACACTCAGTACAGTGGCTGACTACAAACTGAACTGACTGAGTCAGGCTCAGGCCGGGAGTGCGACTGTGACGTAAACTGGCACGTCTGGGCATGAAACACTACTGTCTCAACATGAAAGCTGACTATGAGTTGAACTTGTAGTGATGATGATTATTATTTATGTGTTTATTAGTTTATTCAATTTTTGCAAAATTTCTTCAGTTTTGAAAACTTTAAAGCATGGTAGAGAACCCTAAAACTCATTTTTAAAAGCTGAATTTTTTTTTTTATAGAAGTCTTATTTTAGGTCATAGAACAAAATGGGAGGGTGCCCCATCAAAATTTCAAAAATTGATTTTTAAGGACCACTCTAATGCAAAGTTCGTTATCTTGGAAGAACCCAGATAGCAAAGAAGGTTGAGGAAAGGTTGCCATTTCACTTTCCATAGGCTGTCCGCGAAGGCATTAACGCGCAAACCGTTTCGGAAACCGTTGCCGCAAGGTTTACATAGGAAAGCTTTTTACGAACTACCTCACCAACAAGGTTTGAACGACAAGTCTGCGGAAGCATTTCTGCACAACCCTTTTCGGAAATCATTCCCTCAAAATTGATGTAAGAAAGCTTTTTATTAACCACCTCTCCTATCGTGTGTAACCCCGTCCGGTATAGTGGTTATTGTGCTTGCCTTCCAATTACATACATTACAGGATCCTCACCCCCTGTCTTCGTCAACGAGGACATGGGCAGGAATGGGTGAGGGCTGTGGACTATACTACTACCCAACGCCAACACAGCCAAGGGAACCGACCAGACAGCCAGGAGACGTCCGACTAGAGCTTGCAAACCAGAGGCTTGCTGTGTCAAAGACAAGCAATTACCCGTAGTCATCATTCTCTGAAAACATCACCGACCTTCGCTAGGCCACTCCCACCCGACCCCCCTGGGCCATTAAAACACAACCCTTCCGGGTCGTCCTTCATCGCACACCGACCCCTATGGGCCAACCGACTCCTCTGCCAAAGGGGGTTGTCAAAATGAAACCAACTTAACACATCAGTGAAAACATCACCCAAACAAATAGTACCATGGAAAACTAAGGAAACTCGCCCCTTTTTTTTTTTTTGGAGTCGGTACAAACACAAGCAACATTATAGCCGCCATGCCTGTAACAACTGCCCTTTTTTTTAAAAAAAAAAAACATTGGGAATCAACCCACCAACCCTGAGGACAATAAGGTCCAGAATAGGGATATTGGCTGTATGTTCAAACAGTGAAGGAGGATACATAGGGTCAAAAACCAGTTGGGACCTAAGGTCACCTGTCCGGGGGCAAGTACGGAGATAATGGAATACATCCCCTCGTTGGCCGCATTCGCACTGATCGTGATCCATGATCGAGAATCGACAAAAGTACGACGGGAATCGACCATGACCAGTCAATATCTGCATGATTCTACGGTTATATAAATGGGGTTGGAGGGACACCTGAGGGAAAAATTCAGCTGTAGTCCTGCCATTCAATGTCAGAATCCATCTGTCTTGCCATTGACGGACCAGTTCAGCCTTAAGTACCGAGTTAATGTGATTGAATGGGCGGAGAAGAACCAGATCAGTAGAGTCTTTAGTAGTAGCCTGTTTTGCTACAATATCAGCCATCTCATTGCCTTCAGTTCCCTCATGGGCCTTCACCCAGTGTAAACTTATAACTCTGTGCTGTTTGATTGCTCTCAAAGTGTCCTTTAGCCGCCAGATGGCCGGGTCAGTCGTGTGTGCTGCTGCCAATGCCGTGAGAAGCGATAAAGAGTCAGTATAGACTCGTACGCTATCCCAGTGAAGTATACTCTGGACAAAACGCAAGGCCAGAGTTAGTCCCGAAAGTTCCGCCTGGTAGACAGAAGCCTCGTCATTCAATCTGTATCCCTCAGAGTGTATTAGTTGACCATGATAGTATACGATTACAGAACAGCCGACGTGCCCATTCATCTTGGAACCGTCAGAGAAAATCTCTATGTCAGAACCAAGGGGGGCTGCATATGAAAAAGGGTGAACCGTCCACGTGGAAGGGTGAGTGTCAAATACATTAACCCGAGAAAGGTATTGAGATGAATAGAAAGTGCAATCGCCCACAGCCGTGTCTCTTCTCAAAACCTTGACCCGGAATTTAGCCAGGGCCTCCAGCGCTTTTAAATCCAAAGGCAAGACCCCCACCAACACTTGAAGTGCAACAGTGGATACTGTTCTATATGCTCCAGTAATTTGTAAGAGCGGCCGGCGCTGGATACTGTTCAATGTAGATCGGAGTTTTTGGAGGTGGATACGGTTCCCCCATGCCCCGTAGCCATACAATATGAACGGTTCTATAGCACCTTGATAAATTCTCAAACGCAAATGTGCATTTCGACTGAAAAACCGGTCTGCAACCACTGAGAGCCGGTAAGACAGCAAGTCCACCCTCTTCCGGACCCTGTTAAAGTGGTCCGCTGTTCCACCAGACTCCCAGATACCGAAAACCTTTATGTGCCTGAATCTGTTGTCCGTTTAAAGAAACTCTAGGGGGGTCCGTCATCGTAAGACGGCCACCAAAAGTGATGGGCATTAAAATTGTCTTTCCCAAATTAAAATGTAACTTGTGCTTATGTGCCCATTGAACCAAACGGTCCAGGGCCACCCCACTTTTAATCTCAATGTCGCTTTTGGAGACTCCCTTGACTAGAAGAATTAAATCGTCGGCAAAGGCTTGGATAGTACAGCCTGCCGGGAGATCAACTGTGAAAATGGTATCGAGGACTATATTCCAGTAGAAGGGCCCGCTGCACGAGCCCTGCGGGACCCCTCGATTATCAGGATAAGACCAACTATCACCATTAAAGTGGAATTGCACAGTGCGTTCCTGAAAGTAATCTCGGACCAATTCAAAAATGTTTATCGGGCACTGGGCCGCAATCAGACGGTGCAAGATGCTGGGCTGCCAGACAGTGTCAAAGGCACCCTGGACATCGAGAGAAATAAGACTAACCTTACCTTTGCTGCGGAGTGCCGCTTGGATTTCCTCCCAAAGATTATTATTTGCCGTCTCACACGATTTGCCAATACGAAAGCCATGTTGTCTTTCGTGCAAGAGGCCTTTAGTAGAGAACAGATGGGTTAACCGAAAGGTAATGAGTTTATCCAGTAATTTACTCAGAACATTGAGAAGGCAGATAGGCCTATAAGAGTTGGGGAGTGCCAAGTCTCTTCCTGGTTTACCCAGGAGAAGTAATTTGGATATCTTCCAGCGAGAGGGAAAGCCCCTGACCCGGAGACAGGCGTTCATAATAGAGAGGATAATTGCAGGGCAACAGTGGAAAATGCATTTGACCAATTCAACCGTTATTCCGTCCAACCCCGGTGTCTTTTTCGGTCGGAAAGCGTGAAGGGCTCCTTGAATTTCCGCCGTGGTGAAAGGAGGGTCAATAATACTGTTCTCATAATGTCTGACGTAGCACCGTATTGCCTTTTGTGTTGGAGTGTCAAGGGAGGCATCATCCCGTGGAAAAAGTGTTTGCACTATAGTGCGCACTGTATCAGGGACAGAGGTAGTAAGTGTACCATCATCAGCCTTAACTCCACGTAAGACTGTACGAGCCGGTATCTTCCTAGCCGCCAGCTTATAGGGCAATTCAAAAGGATTATTTCTTGTCAACTGATAACAAAGTTGATTGAAACAAATCCTACTCTTTGTTTTGATCATAAATTTATACCGCGCGGCTGCTTTTTTGAATATAATTCTCCGTCGCAAACGTTCTTGTGGGTGGTGACAGCGCAGAAAGCGAGCCCGAAGGGCACGCGTTTTCTTGCGTTGTATATCCAATGAACTATCCCACCAGGGAACACGCAGCCGAGAATCAGTCGGCAATACATTAAGCACACTAAGAGATTGAATGTAATCTGTGATTTTGTCAACCCACATGTCAAGCTGGCCTTTTGTGGAGATCCCTTCAATCTCTTGGGCAAATTGTTGATAAAACAGCGCCACCTCACGAGCAATCTTAAAAATTCGTCTAGGACTAAGACGACCAAGAGAAACCGGAGGGGGCACGCCCGAGCCACCTGCAACTATAAACGTGATTGGATTATGGTCACTCAGAATAGTTGGGTGAACAACCCAGTCAGCCTTACGGGTAGACAACAAAGGAGTGGAGAGGGTAACATCAATCCAACTGCGTCCCCTCTCTGTCTCGAAAGTCGGAGGGGACGAAGGATCATTCCACACGTGAAGACGGCGAGCTAAAATAAGGTCCACAAGCGGGCCTCCCTCATCAAGTGGGCGGTGATCTGGGATGTCGGGGCCCCAAAAGGAGCTTCGAACATTGGCATCACCAGCTATGATAAAGTTGGGGGAGGAGAGCAGATCTAAAACCCCTTGTAATTCTCGAACCATGCGTGCCTGAGGTTGAGAGGGTGGAAAGTAAAAACACACCACAGTGATGGAATCAGAGCCAACCATAGCGTCCAGCGCTATAACATGTTCCCCCTCGTGGCGAATTAAGAGGTTGATAAGAGGGTTACGAATGGAGACCAAGGCCTTGCCAGACCGGGCCATGATAGTTCTCCAGCCCAACCTAAGACCAAAATGAGAACCTTGAGCAATATATGGCTCTTGAATTAAGTATATGTCCGGCACAAAAGGAAAACGCAGATGTGGCAATTCCTGGGTGGCCACTTGCGACCGCCCCAGGTTGCCTTGGAAGAACCGCCAACAAAAATTATTGGACCCACTAAGGGGCATATTGAGTGTTGGTACGAAGCGCCTCACATTCACGCAAGTAAATAGGACACCGCTCAGAAAGGGCAGAATGGTAAATGGATACACGAGGCCCGTTTCTATTGCGAGTGTTATAGTCCCGGCATCTGCGGCACACAGGTGTGTCACGAGGGCATTCCTTGAAGTGGTGCTCACCCGGGCAACGGGAGCATAGGTCCTGTTGAACGCTGCAGTTCTGTCGGACATGTCCAAAACGATGACATTTATAACACCGGGTTGGTTCAAAAAATTCTCGAAACTTAAGAGAACCGAAGCCCCAATGTAAGCGACCCCGTGCAGGCAAGTGACGGAAAACAGCCGGGGCCATGGAGAGGACCCAATGGTGGGAGGAACCCCTTCCTTTTTTTCGAAACAAGACCCGTATGTCCCCTTCCGGGAGGTCGTTAGAGGAGCGGAGTTTCTCTATAAATTGCGCCTCTTCAAGATCTCTTGGATCAGAAGTAGGCGGGACGTCGTACACCAATATCTGTGGGACCCGTTTACGGGGCTCTCTAGCCATGCATACCCCACTAAGTTCCCCGTGGGAGTTGATAGCCGAAGTGATGGTTTGAGCCATTTCAGCCGTCTCAGTTCTAATCAGCAGGCCGTTACCGGCCGCCGGTTGACATGCTAAGACCTTTACTCCAAGCTGGTGGGGGCTGATACTGGATTCCAACATGGATTTGAGAACTGGTGCCGCAACCGGGGGGTCCCCCGAGGGGTGAACCAAAACCACCGGAAAAGAAGGTCTGGATGGGAGGGAAACCACAGGCGTCGGACGAGCTGCTGAACGTTTCGCAGGGCCGGACTCATTGGGGGCCAGTGACTTAGCCGAGGAAGTCTGTTTTTTGGCAGCAACCGTAGCCCAAGTTGTGGGCGGAGGAGGAAACGGCCCTAAACTAGGCTGTGTTACAGCTTCGCTAGTAAGTGGCACAATGCCTTGCAGTGGGGGTTGAGCCGGAAGTAGAGCTGGAATGTCGCGAGGGCCAGAAGAAACAGGAGGCTGGTCCCGCTCTGGTTGGCCGGCTGCTAGTTCGTGTCGGAGATTTCCCAATAACTGGTCCAAAAGTCCAGCAAAGTCCATGAGACAGTCCGCCGTATCAGTGTCCACTTTGCGAGTGGACAAAATGTATTGCATATGCAATTGGACGTTAATATTGGCGGTGGGAGGGAGCAAACGGCTTGGGGTGGGTGGAACCTCGCCCTGGTAACGAGCCTTCCCGACAGAGGAGGAAAATGGAGAGTCAGGAACTAAAAGACTGGGCCTGGTGCGGTAGAAATTGGCAAATAATTTGTGCTCACCCTTCCTCAGTGTGGGTTTAGGCTGGGGTGTGGTCGCTGCTCCATTACCATGGGAACCTTTCTTTTGCTTGGACCCAGAGTCTGTATGTCGCGCCACGCTACGGCGTTTGCGCCGAGCACCCGACTTCTCTACCTTGGGGGCAGGAGGAGTGCCGATCACAAATTGAAGCGAGGACTCAGAAGGGTCTTTCAGAAAAGAATCCCGAGAACGAGAGGAGGGCTGACTCTGCGGTGTACTAAACGCCTCCTGAAAAGAATCAGAACCCAGAGTATCGTCCGACATGGTGTCAAAAGAGGGATGGTCCGCAACTGTCTGGAAGAATCCAGTGCCGGACGCAGTAGTGTCCGAAGTAACCGAAAATCCGGTAGAGGTACCCTCCAGCGGATTGTTGCTATTAAGTTCCATGTACCCTTCATCACCTGGGGCGATCATGTTAGGGTTTATTCTTGCGGAAGAATCGGCCCATGTAGTTGAGTCATGGGGGGAGCGCACCAAAGGAGGCTCGATATTCGTTCCAAACGGCCTAGGCTGACCCTGCACGTCCCGAGGGACCTTTAAATTGCTTTTACGACTTAGTTTAGAGCTAAGAACACCTTTGCTAGGGCCCGGAATATCGGGCGTAGGAGAAAGCTCATCTACAACTGTTAAGGAGGCATTGGATTGAACTTGAAGCGCCATATCCATAGTCTCCTCAGTTGTAGCCATATTGTCAATAAAAGGGGGAAAAGCGCTCTTCTTTTTACGGAAGATGGAGCCAGAAACCGCCCCATTCCTCTGGACCCGAAACAGACGGGCCCCTGGAGTCTACAGGGAAACTTACAGGGCCCTTCGCCAGACTAGAGCGCCCCAACGTGCCTTCCCCAAGCACTGGTCCAGGGCGTCCTCCAGACCTCGCTCACGCTAAGCCCGGATTCAACCCTGGAGGATTTCTCGAAGGGGTCTACTCTAACCCAGCCCGCAGTACCAGACGTCGCCCCTTCTATGAGCAAGGACGCGAAACAGGTACCAGTAACACCGCGCCACTCCGAAAGGATCCACCCAATGGACCGACATCTCCGCTCTGCCGAAGGGCCCGGGTCACCCCGGGGTGTTCCCAACAGTGGCAAGAGATGCTTGCCATTGAAGGCAGGCCCACCGGGCTTCCTCTT
>BGPR01000912.1:212964-316562 GCA_013235015.1 Araneus ventricosus
GGCAAGAGATGCTTGCCATTGAAGGCAGGCCCACCGGGCTTCCTCTTTCTCGGTTTTGACAGTGCACCAGCCACCGCCCCAGAAAAAGCTACAGGGCGGAATTAAACAAAAACAAACCAAAAACGGACCTAGGGCCAACCAAAATGTGAAAAATCCAACTCACCAATAAAGGAAAGAAAAGGGCCCAGTACAAGCAACAGAATTGTCGCCGTACATGGGAAAACTACCAAAAACGCCCTAGGACCTCAAGAAAACCCCCTTAGGAGTTCCGTCCCAAGGGGGGTAGTCAAATATAGGGGTCCAACGATGGGTCCCAAGGAAAAGGCAAAAAACTCAAAAAAATGGCACAACCAAAAAGTTGGGACCCACCGTCCCGAACATCGCCGCAACATCGCAGATGGGAAGCAGACGGAAGTGCGTCAACTGCATCAATCAAACAATCAATAGTGTGTGAAAAAAGGCTGATTGAAACTGTGTAACTATAACCGGAGCCTGAAGAAGACAAGCAATCAAGCAGTTTCGAGCAAAAAAGGGACAAGCAAGCAAGCAAGGTCAGCGACATTAAAACGTCGGTAAAAACATCGCAGCAACAGTTGCAGGCCTAACCCAAACAGTTCGAAAACCCTGCTCAATCAAACAAGTAGAAAATCAGGTTTAAAGATCGGAAAAAATTACCATATAATACAATAAAAGCTTAAAATCGTCAAGCAATCAATCAGAGGAATGCGGTAGGGCAATCAACCAATCAAAAAATCCAGTAATCCCGACCGCGCAACATCCATACCGATGTTCGCGCCATCGGGGATTAGGTCCCCAAAAGTGAAAAAAGGGGTGAAAGACCCCACTAGGAAACCCCCACATGCGCAGAACCGGTTAAGGATCGTATTTATAACCCATATTCTTAATATTATTAATATAGGACATACAGCATTACATATATACAAGTGTGGTGTAAAGAGCCACCGACAGTCCTTAAGCCTAATCGAAACATCAAAAAAGAACAAAATGGCGAAGGGGGCGTTTACCCAGTCCGCCATAATGCAATAATATCAGGGAATACACTAATATGACTGAAATTCCACGACCCATTACTCAATTACACAGAAATGTTACACAGCAAGTAACGTGGAACAGAACAAAACATAATTAAGGATTTTTATCATCCAATTTCAAGATTGAAACAACAATAACATCACAGCGAGACAGGTGGGTGCACGGAGCCTGGAGGATCCATAAACAGAGTCCCCAGAGGGGACCAAACACCCAAAATGGAAAACAAAACTTACCCCTCTGTAGAGGGAAGGTGGGGGAGTATTCTCACCCCTATTACAAAGGTCCACCTCCAGGGAATTCACTATATCCAGGATCCTCCATGGGAGCTCAAACAACACGCAACCACCTGCTCGCCGCCATTTTTTCAGTCCGCCTTCCAATTACAGTCGGACCTCTATTTAACGAACCTCTATTTGGCGAGTTTCTCTATTTTGCGAACTTTTTCTTGGAACCAAGAACACTTTGCGAATTTCTTCGCAAAATAACCTCCAAATAGCGAAGTGCATTCTCTATTTAACGAAATTTTCTTGTGATCCAATATATTTTTCTCCTTATTTCTCAAACTATTCCTGAACATTTCAAACTTATTCTTTCTTTTAACACATTTTATGATGATCAATGACCTTGAATATGGAGAATGTCAAAGCGGAAGTGCTTGAGAATCAAAGAAAGAAATTTAATTCTTCATGAGGTGGATAAAGGCGTGAAAAAAAAGGATATTGCTTTAAAATTTGGTATTCCTCCAAACAGCTTATCAACCATGATAAAAAATTCGTGATAAGATACAAAATTATGATTCATCGAATTCTTGTTCAAAACGTTTAAAAGCATGTGTCTATGAAGATGTGGCAGTTTTGAAGTGGACAGTGTGAAAAATAAAAACAATACAGCAATGAATTGCGATGAAGACGAAGATGGAAATGATCATGATGCAGAAATCAACAAACCTTCGTATGATGAAATGCTAAAATTCATTAATTTTAATATAAAATTATTTTTTTAATTGAAAATACAGTGTATTCCCGGACAATGTTTTGTTTTATTCTTGTTTTCCTGGCAGATTTCTTTTTGATGGGTAAAATATATAAAGCAAATAGATATTAATTTACAAAATAAAGGTGTGATTAATTACTTTTTTAATAATATTTAGTGTTTATGAATTTAAAATCTGTTTTGTGCAGTTTAAAGTATTTTAGAAGGTGAATCTCTATTTAACGAATTTTCCATATAACGAACTTTTTTTCGGAATTTAGCGACTTCGTTAAATAGAGGTCCGACTATATATGAATGCAGGTTCGATCCCCGGCAAGGAGGAATTTGAAGTTTTGTCACAATCTACTACAAGTAAGTTCAATTAAAAATTAGATTAATCAAATTAATAATTAAGATTTGACTAAGATTTCTAATTACTTGACATTCCAGATAACTCTAAGATGACGTCAGAAGAAGGGGGAGAAAAAAGGGGTTGGACCCCTCTGTAGAAGTTCGGCTTTGAAGAGGTGGTGAAGAAAGGGGGGTCGGACCCTTCTTTAAGAGCACGGCTTCGGAGGGGGGGGGGAAGGGAAGGGGAGTTCTATTTTGTCCGCCGAAGGAGGGCTCTTAACAACTTTTTGAAAGGCCTGAAACAAGCTTGAGGAAAGCCTGAGACAAGCTTCTAATAAAAGCTTGGGGAAATCTTACTAAAAACCTTACAAAAAACCTTGTTCCTTGCTGACTAGCGAACCTTTCCGCTTACCTTGCCGAAAGGATCAGCCCTTGTCATGGAAACCTTTGTGACAACCCATTACCCTTGTCGACGACAAGGTTTCCAAAACCTTTTACGCAAGCTTTCTTTGCTATCTGGGTCATTAGGAGTTTTGTTACTTTTGAAGTAAATATTATTCATAACTGTACCCAAAGTCTGTGGTTTTTCGTTACTCATATTTAATCCAGCATCACTGTTCGATACTTCAAAATTCGAGTGCGTTTTGCTAAGAGGAAAAAAACAAAAAAAAGATGGACAGATAAGCTTACATGTCTTCTACAGAGGGAGAAAAGAAAATCAAATAGCACCTTACGTTAAGAAATACACACTAAGCAAACACGACAGTAGGTAAGAAATCTTCAAAACGAACAATTTCGAACTTTCCCACACAACCCTCAACCTTCACGACCACCCATCCAACCTCCAAATTAATGTTTTTGCTGCATTGGCGTGAAGAAGAAACAAAACTGAAAATGAACGTATTTTTCTTCGTCACTATTAAATGGCAACACCGGCATTGTGAGTTTGAGTTGGAGGGTTTCGGATTGCTTTCGTTTTATTTATGCGGATGTAATCGAGAAAGATTGCTCAATTTTTGACAAGAAACTTTTTAAAAACTCTAATCTGCTTTTCAAATTTCTCTAAGATGTCCGAGAAATTAATTGAAATTGATGGTGCGATGATGGAAGGGGTAAATATTGACTTTAAGCTTTTATTAAAGTTTGTGATAAACTTTTTTGAAGTGAAAACTCGTGCGTATTTTGTTTAATTGATTTAATGCATCCTTTTTATTTTTAATAATGCAACAAAGTTCTGAATTATAGTTAGGCATCTTAATTTTTTATGTTTTGATCTTACATTATGTTTATTTTAATTGTATATTTCATACAATTTAAATTTTTAATACAGTAAATTTTTCAGGTTTATTAACTCTAGACTTAGTGTTTTATTTTGTTGAATTCATTTGTATTACTTCATACTAAATGGACTTGTTGAAACCTTAGTTATTAGCTCCTCTCTCTATTTTTTTTTTCAGTTGTAATCTTTTAGTGGCATTATTAAAAGTGATGACTGTTTGACTTATCAGTCTTAGTTGAAAAATGAATATTTTTACATTTTGTACCTTAACATACCTATTATTAATAAAATAGAGGGAGGGCCACATCGGGAAAACCATTCCTTAGATTTTTTTATTTAGTCCATATCAGTCTTTTCTAGTGATAAAATATGATCAACATCGCCTTTATTTAGATTTTATTTAATTTTTCTCTCATGGTTGATATATGCTGTATCAACAGAATTTTTATCTTTGCTTACAAGTACAACTGCTGTACCAATAAGCGATTGAGATTTCAGTCTCCTTGTTTTAATAATATGCTTCTGCTCTAACCACTTAGCCAATTGTTTTACCCTCTCTGTCCTATTCAGTCACCCCACCTGTGATGGGTAGACTGATTGCTAATGTGGCAAAATAAGAACACTAACTCCATGGGAATCCTTTTCTTGGAAAGATCTTATTGTGTAATTACTTGAATAGGCAGAAAAGCACTTTCCTATTTCTTCATCGAAAACCCTTGTAGTGAGAGTTTATTATCTAATGTTTAAATGGAGAAATATTTTCTTGCCTAAGTATTTTTATATTAATTACTTATAGCTGATGGTAGCCAATTTTAAAAAACGGGGATGTGTTGATCCTAATTCAAATTACTTATTTAAAATAATAAAAAAAAGCTAAAGATATAGTTTGTTTTTTTGTCTGGTTAAATGCTGGATACCAGCTGGGATATATTAACATTAACATAGTAAATGTTACAGAGTATAGACATTTCAGGTGAAATGTGGTATAGGCCACTCCTTGGCAGCAAACTTTTGTTTGATGCCTTCTGGCCTTCACGTGATGAATACAGAAATATTTTGTCTTGACTATACAGCCCTCAAGAGTGGCACCAGGACATCAATACCACCCTTTCACTATGTCATTAACTGAATATTCCATAACATTAAATTATATAATCTGGAAAATTCTATATCCGTAAAATCTGTTAGCATATTGGATATGGTGTCGGCCCCTAACGATTAACACTGGTGGTGAATGTCGACTTTTATATGATAAAATAATAAAACATAACTATCTTTTTATTGTCCAACATTTTTTGATATTAAATAAAAAATATTTTGAAAATAATCAGTTTCTTCTCAAATTTAAGCAAAATGCAGAAGTACTTATGCATGATTTCTTCTATGATTATTCAATTTTTGAAGTAAGCAAGCAAATTTTCTTCATCTTATCCTTTTGTATTTGCATAGAACTGTGCTGTGAACACAGATGAGAACTATAGACAAAATTGTTACTGCTCTAAGTAAATAAAGTATTTTTTTCAGTCACCCAGCTTATCTACCTTTTAAAGTAAAAAATAATTTTATGAAATGTCTTTATGAAGTCATACAAAATCAATTCTCAATTTTCTTATATTCTGAATTTTTGAATAAAAAAATCCTATGATAAAAATAACTTGAATAAAATTTAAATTGTTAAATGCATTTGTGCTTTGGTTGAAGAAATGTTTAGGTATTAATTTTTGAACTGTTCCGATACTTTTCTATAGCTTTCAATCTCTAAAAGTGTACTTGATATTTATTGAATATATGTAGGATTTAAATTCATATTTACTGCTATTCAAAAAAGAGTCTTGTGGTTTTAATAATTATTTCCCTTTTCTTTAGGGTGGCCAAATTATATGTAGGATTTAAATTCATATTTACTGCTATTCAAAAAAGAATCTTGTAATTTTAATAATTATTTACCTTTTCTTTAGGGTGGCCAAATTTTAAGAAATGCACTTGCCTTCAGTGCCCTTCTAAAGAAGCCTATTAGAATCTTCAATATAAGAGCTGGAAGAAGCACTCCTGGCCTTAGGTATTTTTCTTCCATTTTGTAATTATATATAAGTGATTTTAAATTTCATTTAGTTTAAATAAAAAAAACTTCTCAACAAAGACACAGATGAAATAAAAATGCACTTGCATGTAACTGTATTAATATTGATTGTTATACATTTTCTTATTTGTGATTGTACTGCTCAGGTCATGATTTCTTGCATCTAAAGTGTATGAGAGTTGATAAACAACTACATAAAGGGATAATTGAATTTTTTTCAAAAATTGGTATTTTAAAATCAATTCTCATAGAGGACTTCAAACAAGAATTTGCATATCTTTGTGATTCTGACTAGAATTAGACTAGGCATAAAAAACATCCATGTTTTAGTATCTAATCTGCATTCAGTTTCGGCTGAAGATCTGGTGAAAGCATGCAAACCTTTGCAGTACTCATACTTATTTTCTGTTGTTTATTATATGATATTTCACTTGTTTATTATATAGTAACTAATATTTTGAGTGAATCGGTACTCAAATCATGAAATAATATCATTGACTAGCTTATATACATGGCTTTGCTCAAGTTAGAAATATTTTCTAAGTACTTATAACTCTTTAAACTTAATTAAACACTTTTTCACTGTAACATCTTTGGTTTATTTTCTTTTACCCTCTCCTGTATCTCTGACCCCTCGGCCAGCAGCTAAACTAACGTCTTCTTTTTGTCTCCGTACTTTGAACCACTTCACACTAGTCTGACAATTCTTGGAATTCCATCTTTCTATCCCCATCATTGCTATGGAGAGAACAGAAATACTTCATATCATGCTTTTTATGGCCCTCCCTATTCTCTTCTTTCTGGCATTATTGTGCCTGACTGAAGCGCCATTCTTTCTTTTTCTCCCTAGCCCCTCTCTCTTCAGTAGGAACAGGACTCGGTTAACCTTTAATGGCTTTGCATACTGACAGTGGCATATTGAGGGTAATTGGTGCTGGGATCATACTATGATTTTTTTGCCCCCCCCCCTTCATCATAAGAGGCTTAACTTGCAAAATGGAACCCTGGACATGGTCTTTTTCAACTCCTTATTGTATTTGTCTTTAAAAAGTGACACAAGCATATTAACGTTTTGTCAACATGGTCAGCCTCGTAGCGTGGATAAGTGGCACCCAGGGAATATGATTTTTTTTTATCCCAGTTGTCATTTACTTAGCAATCGCAAATGGTCCTGGTATTGTTTTTATGCTCCCTAATCATGTTTTGGTTTAAAAACTGACATAAATACAGTAATGTTTTGTCTCCATGATGCCCCTATAATTGGCATCTGCAACATCTATACTTCACTTACTCTCCGGTCGCTACGCCACTGGACATTGATTAGGACAAATAAAAAATTTGTGAAATTTAAACAAGTGCATGCTACGAAATAACGGCAGAAGTAAGAAGTCTACCTTGAAAAAAAAAAAGCAATATTTTCTTTACTTTATCGATGGTAAAAACATTGAATAAAGGATTTGATGAAACAATAAATTGGTTTTAATTTGATTTTATAACAATTAAAACATTGTTACAAATTGAGTTTAAAATGAATTCTGAAATGTTTATTAAAATTGAAGAAAACATTGTACAACAATTGAATTGGTATCATTAAAAAGATAATGTTTTGCTCTTTAAAGTGGTGTTAAAATTATTTTCGTACGATAAGTGTTTCAGAAGTTATTAGCAAAAAACTTCTAAAAATAGCTTAATTTTTGTTATTTAATTAAATAAATAAAAATCTAATTTGAATTTTAAAATAATTTTTATGGCATTAGCTCCCTCTTGTGCTATTCCATCACTGTGCCAAATTTGATTGCCGTTAGTCAACAGTGTGGTCATGCATTACTTTCCTCTTTTGTATATATATATAATTTGTGTGAGGTGGTATTTTAACTACAGAATGAAAAGTCATGTAAAGAAAATAGCTGATTGTAGTTGAAGAATTTACCCACTTGTAAGGAATTAGTACATTATATAATTTAAATTTATTCCCAATGAAATAATTCTTTTCTTTAATGTGAAATATTGATCATAAGAAATATTTTTTATCGTTCCAGAAGCAAGACAGACATTATAATTTATATTTGATAGTAGCATTTTCATGCTATTTGGAGTTTCTATATTTTTATGAATGAAGTTGTATCCATTTTTGTGAAATCATCAAAATTTTTATAAAATTTCACTTCATTTATTTAATTTTATTATTGCTCTTCATAATTTTCAAAATAATATAGGAAGTATGTTAGAATTAATGCAATAAAAATTCATCATGGTATTCTATGACTTAAATTATTCAGAATAGGCTATCAATTACTCAAATCGTATGTAAAAAATTTATTAAATTCCTTATTCATGATATAATCAAAATTATGGTTTCGTATTCTCATTTTTATGATAATTGAATACTTTTTCTTTTACCTTATAGACCTCAACATCTGTCTGGAGTTACTGTGGTTAGAGACATAACCAATGGCCGCCTCATTGGTGCTGAAGTTGGATCTACAGAGATCACTTTTTACCCAGGAGACATAACAGGTGGAAAATATACTGCTGACCCAGGAACTGCTGGGTTAGTATCTTACTCATCTTTCATAAGTCTCTCGTGTTCGGTACAGTTCATATGCCAAACAGTATTTTGGAACAAAAAAAAATTAAATGCTTGTTGAGTTAGTTAACCATATTGTATCACATTCCTGTTCACTTTTAAAGGCAAATTTCAATAAGTAGTTTTAAAAGTTGACCTATAATTTCCTTTCATATAATGGGTACTGTATTGTCAAAACTAGCTCTTGCGCCATTAAAGAAACCATCCTTTTCAGTGTTGTAGTCGCAAAATAAGTATGCCAGGACACACTTTTAAGGACGTTTTTATAATTTTTCCTTCATTATTTCTCATAAAAAAAGCAGTGTTGTAGCGACGTTCCAGCTTCACTACATCCCTGAGCCACTTGTAGATACCAAAAGTGCCAAGAAGACTAAACAGTATTTTAGCTCTTTCAGAATGTGTAACATAGAGGTGTGATTAAGGGAAAATGTTAAATGCTGTTCATGTACCATTTTCGTTATAAAAACCTAAGTCCATTATCCCTTACTTGAAAAGATTAAACACTTGATCCCTGTTCTTTGTTCTAGCTCCTTATGCGTTGAATATTTG
This sequence comes from Araneus ventricosus, assembly GCA_013235015.1. NCBI lineage: Eukaryota > Metazoa > Arthropoda > Arachnida > Araneae > Araneidae > Araneus > Araneus ventricosus. The sequence goes on from BGPR01000912.1 coordinate 221,836, forward strand.
AAGTCATAAAAATAGAATTATTGTAGATTTTTCTTTTAAATCTGTAATTTTCACTCCTTCCTATTTGGCCTAAAAATGAATGATTGTTCTTCAGTTTATAAGGTTGTCTTAATACTTTGTGTTGATAAGCGAGGGCAGTTTCGATATAAATCTCCATTTGCACATGCTTAAAAAATGGGCATAGATAGCAACATCATTCCTGTGGGACTATTCAGTAAGCATTGAGAAGTAAAAGTGGAAAGTTGTATTGTAGTTGACTTTTTGCTAAATTAGTTGAAAATTAATACTACTAAAAGGAAATACTGCCAAATGTGAAGTGCTTGCAATAATATAAATTCTTTGTACAAAAAAAAATCTTTTGGTAGCTGCATTTCATTTCAAACTGAGTAATGTTTACAGACCAAAGACGACGAATGATGGTGTCGTGCATCAGTGGTGTTATATTTTTAAAGAATGGCAAACTTACATTCACAATAAGGCAAGAAGTGAGTGTACATCTGTAGTCAGTGACGAACTCTTGCAGAACATTGATGAACAGCTGTATTTTGTTTGTCGGCTGAAATTTTTTTACATTAAGGCAAAAAGTGGATACCCATCTGTCATCAGTGACGAATTCTTGCTGGAAATTGATAAACAGGTCTGTGAAGTCTTTTGGTTTCTGATATTAGCAATTATTATGCTTTTCTCCAAATTTCTGAGACTGTTTTATTTGAGGTTATGACAGAAAAGTTGAAATAATGGAAGTTCTATGCCCATTGGGCACTAAAGCTCCTTATTAAGGAGTGCAAAATACACCAAATGGGCTTTACTTTGGACTTTCTCTCACATTATGCCAAGGAAGGAGATCGATTTCTTTACAAATCTGTGACTGGCAATGATACCTGGGACCTTATACATGGATGAATTGAAGGATATATCCAGAGAAACCTCAGCAACCATTTTTTTAGGAGGGTTATGGTAGCAGTATTCTGGAATGCTTAAGGAGTGCTGCTCGTGTAGTTCATGGAATGTAGTTTGTCCATCAATTTAAAAGCCTTCTGTGAGACATTATAAAAACTCAGATGGGCCATCCAGAGCAAGTGGTAGAGCATGTTGCTTGTTGTTGGTTCACAATAATTCTTGCTTGCACAGCATTTAGATACACCCAATCAGTTTTATGGCAATTCCATCGGTTTGTTTTTAATTATCATCCTCTTTGATAACGAGCGACTACCATCTCTTTGGGCACATGAAACAATTCTACCACTTCAACTGTGACAGTCACTCCATAATGCTGTTCAGTGGCGAATCCAGGGGGGGGGGGCGGCAGCCCCGCCCCAGAGTTAAGCCAGAATTCTTGATTTTATTTAAAATCACTATAACTGTTTGTTCTTAATTTCCCTTTAAAAAAATAATAATAACGTGACAACATTGCTTTCTGGCTTGACAAGTCGAAAATATTCTGCCTTTTCTAGTCATTTCAATTATACTTGTAGCGTTGACATGGTGAAAGACATTTTTTGGCTATTTGTTTCATTGTATTTTTTATTTAAATTATCAAAAGTATTTTATTGTTCTTTGATTCTTATTGTCAGGTGAGTAAAGTCTGACAAGTTAAAGTGTTTTGGTTTACATAAGCCACTAGCAGTACGCGCACAGCGTTGCCCGTGGAATCAGGACTCCAACAAAATGAGAAAAGAAAAAAAACTCCCACAATGACATGAAAAAGTTTTGAAAACAAAATAAAAACAAAAGATACGCATTATTGAATTTAGGAAAACAGTACCGAGTACGTTAATCCAAAACAATATTAATAAATGCAACAAACCAGCATGCGAAAGATGGGATATTATAGTATGCGAAATATGCGAGACAAAGAAGCATTTTTAGACTTTGTCGAAAATAATTATCGAAGTCATTCAGTTAATGTATCTTCTCCGAGAAGAACACAATAGTATATGATGTCACCTGCGGCGAGGAAGGTCACACACCAGCCAATGACATTGTAGCAGTGCACGATGGGAAAATTAACTCACTCCGGAAAATGTCTCACTGAGAAAGCTGGCTTGCAAAAAAACTGTTTGAACTGATCAAGGAACAATTAATTTTTTAAAAAATGTAGAAAGGTATTTTAACGATTCTTGTTTTAAATCCGACAAACATTCAAGTTATGAGCTGAAAAAAAATGAAAATTATAGAGTTGTTAGAGCGTCGGATGCAAGAATTTGAAGAAATCCTTATCAAAAATTACCATAAAAGTGCCTATTATTTAAAAATTTCTCAAAATTCAGTAAATTTCGTTGGAAATTCAAAACAAACTTCATCGGAATGAAAATTGTTTGTTCTATCCGATGATGCATTGATTGTTTTTCAGCGATCATTAGAAAAGATACTACAGCCGTAAACATGCCAACAATGACCCAAAACATTAAATAAAAAATTTTCTAGATTAAATTTTAAAATTCCGGCTTTGAGGTGCATTGAAGTCACCATTAAGACTACCTGTGTGCCAAATTTCAAGGCTATAAGTGCGATAAATTCGTCTGGACATCGCACGCATGCACACACACAAACATTGCCTTTTATAAGTATAGATGAGTAACCATTGTCAAGGACGAAAACAAAATTTTAAGGACTGCCCCCCCCCCCCCCCCCCCCTGACTCAAACTTGATCTGCCACTGATGTGCTGTTAAGTCTTCATTTCCAGGGGCAATTTTTTTTTAGAAGGAATTTCAAAACTTGTCAGAAGTTATGCCAAGTCAGGGGTGTAGTGGAGCTAGAATGCCATTCTGGCACTGCTTTTTTTTTTACAAGAAATAAATAAGAAAAAATTGCAAAAATGTTCTTAAAACATTGCAATTTTTGTCGCCCAGGTTGTAGCATTCTGGCACTGCTTTTAGAGTGTCCCAGCACTGCTTATTTTGTGATTGCACCACTATGCCAAATGCTTCAATTTTAATAATGATAATGTCAAAAAGTAATGAACTGTTGTAGTTTTCTAATATGTTTGATAAAAGTTCTGTATTTATGAGTGTGTATCATTGAATAGCAATTTTTCCCCCCATATTGCAATCCCTGTGCAACTTTTTGCAAATTCCCTTGTATATCTTATAAAAATGTCAAAAGGCTTGATTTTTTTTCCCTCACTTAAATGAAATTGTTCTTTGTATCATATACTTGTAGATATATTTTAAAGTGTTCTTTTTCATTTTACAGAAGTGTAATGTTACTGTTTCAAGTATCATTTCCATGTGTAGTGTTTGCTGATAAACCTACTGAATTTTGTTTTCGAGGTGGTACAAATGCGGAAATGGCGCCTCAGATTGATGAGACACTAATGGTAATTTTATCTTATTTCTAATGTTACTGCATGGATTTTGATCAATATGATTTTTTTAAAAATTAGCTTACTATCAAAATATAAAAAACATTGACTTCTAAAATGCATTACAAGAGCAATTCTTCCACAAAACATCTGTTTACAAAATTAAGGAGTTTGATTACATATTCATTTTGATCTATAAAGAGATTTTAAGAAACATTTTTTATTGTTAAGGATTTTCTAGCACTGTCTTTTATCCTTATTTCAAAACATTAGTAAAAGAAGTAGTTATTCAAATTGTTTATTAATTTTCCTTTTGTTTACAATGATAGTACTAGACACAACATAATTTCTATAGCAAAAATGCTAAGATTTTTATCTGAAATGTAGCACTATGGACACTATTTAAAAATCTTTTATACACCAGATAAATCGTCTTTTCTTAAAAGATTGAGGAGAAAAGTATTTTCTGAAGCTGTATATATGTGAATTTTAATTTCTAAATTTCCAACAGGTATTCAAACCCATTGTAGAACGCTTTGGAGTAAAATTTTCGTGTGACATCAAGAAAAGGTAAATAATTTAGAAATAAAAATATTTTATGAAATATATTTTAATTTACTTGCTTTTGTATTTCTAATAACCTTGGAGAATATAATTTATTTGATCAATGTATTAATATGTTTAATCTAGTTAGAAGAAGTAATGTAATTAAGTTTTATAATGATTAGAAAATGTCTGGAAAGCATGTGAAAAAAATACTTTTTTTTTTCAGCATATTCGAATAACAGTTTTTTTCCATTAATAGTATGCCATTTGTCCGAAAATATTTTAGAAATTATATACCAGGGTGGCAACAGAACCGAGAAATCAGGGAATTTTATCGATCTGGAAAAGTCAGGGAAATTCATAAAAATATCTAAAAATCAGGGAAAATTGATATTTATTCATTACTTGAGTTATTATCTATAAATTAATATCTTATGTTTGGCATTATTTGTAATAATAAATGGAATTAAAAAAACTTATATTCATTTATAAAAGCATAAGTTTTTGATTAGAGCAATTAATTTCTTATGATTTTGTTAAAGAATAAAAATTTGAAGCAATATTTTGTCAGTTTCTGTTTTTAAATCTTTGCTAAAATATATATTATTAGGTACGTATATAAATTATACTATTTTTATATTTATGCTGCAGCATGTTATTCTGGTACTCGTACAAAGAGCAGTAATTAGTTTTTTAACTGTTTTAAAGTTTTGAGCAAAGATCATAATAACCTCTACTGTTAATATAATTGAACTTGTGTTGCAAAGAGTAGTTTTAATGTTTCTGAATTCTTATGCAGTTTTATGAGAAAAGTATTTTGTTAAAATTTCCAGTATTTTTTTACATATAAGAAATGTAATATACTGTTTTAATAGATTATTTTAGGATGTTCATTCTATTTTTTAAAAATTAAATTTCATAAAATGTATTTGTTTCATATTAAATAACTGGTGAAAGTGTTTTTAATAATGTATATTGTACACATACAGTAATTCTGAGTAGGGAGAAAGCCATGAACCTAATAAAATTAGTAGCCGTAACTCGGAGAAATGTTGTCAGTTTAGTCAGGTAAATTTTTTTCACAGTATCTGTAGCCACCCTGTATACTAGTACCCTGTAATTAGAGAAAATAAATAAAATACTTTTGGTGTCTGTTTCAATTTATATTGACTATTCTATTTGATAAAAATAATTTATAAGACAAATTGTTATTTATTTTATTTTTGAAAAAGTAGTATTGCTGAATTTCCTTTCTGAATCTTATTTTCTTTTAGAGGTTATTATCCTAAAGGAGGTGGGGAGGCAATCTTTAAAATAGAACCATGCCATTCTACTCTACAGCCTATAGAAATACTTGAGCCTGGGAATGTTGTGGGAATCGAAGGAAGGTCTTTTGTGGCTGGAGTGTTGCCAATAAAAGTTTGTAAGCTTAATCTTTTTAAATTGATATTCAAATCGTCTTTGTTTATTTGCTGTAAGTTAATTTGTTTTTAAGTTTCTTCAAGAAATAAAAGAACCTTTATAATTGTGTGGAATTTTTATTTAAGGAAGAGAATAATATTTTTCATTTATATGCTTTATTTTTATGGCTCTTGTGTTCTGAAATTTTGATAAGAAATGATAAACTTACAAGATATAGTTTGATATCTTTAACCTGCCATTTAATTATTTCTCTTTTCACTAATACAAAATAATTTATTTGTAGTTTGTTGAACAAATTTGTGAATCCTAGGTTAAAAAAGGCTAAACAAACAATATTTAAGTATATATGGGCTGAAAAAATAAAAACATCACAAAATATTGTAAATAAAAGAGCAAGTACAATGTTTAAAATAAATATTTTCTTCTTGACATTTGTTATTTCTTCACTGTTACCACTTTCCTATTTTAAAGGAAACATGCTCACAGTTTTTGCTTTCAAAATTGACTAAAAATACAGAGTGTCCGAAATTTATCTTTATAACTTTGGTGAATATACTAGATAATAACAAACGGTTTTCAACATGTGACAAGTTAACTCGTATAGTTTTTTGTTTACCAGTAGATTCGGATTTGACGAAAAATGTGGACGCCACAGGAGAAATTTTATTGTGTAGCCTGGTTCATAGAGACGAAGTCCAGTACCCAAATGCAACATTAGCATCTGAAACAGATAGGTGACACGCCCCTATTACCATAAATGACGTATACCAAGCCCGAATAGTTGGTCGGGACGGTGGTTCTCTTCCGTACTCTGTCTCAAAGTTCCGTTGGACTTAGTCTCTATAAACCAGGCTACACACTGAGCTTTCTCCTGTGCCATCCACATTTTTCGTCAAATCTGCCTCTACTAGAAAACAAAAAAACTTTGAGATAACTTGTTGCATGTTGAAAACCATTTGTTATTATCTAGTATAGTTTTGAAGTCATTAAAGTCTAAAGTTGTAAAGATACATTTCAAACACCCTGTAATTTCAGTAACTTTGAATCTTGGTAGATATAGTTTGGTAGATATTTAGAATTCAAGCACCTTTACTTTTATTAATTTAAAAGAATTTTCCAGTTTTATTATTTTGCCATTTATATTAATTATTAACTTTTTTTAAATTATTGCATTCAATTTTTTTTTAGTTATAGATTTTTTACTAGTGGTTTAAAATTAGTTATTAAGTACTCAAACATATGGATTCAAGCTATTTGAACATTAAATTCTGCAGGTTGCTCATGGAATGGCTGATGCCGCATGTCGTTGTCTAAGGGGTACTTTTCCTGGTATCAGTATCAAGGTGGAACGTGTGAAGGAGCCTGCCCATCTTGCTGTAGGAAACGGAAGTGGCATTGTGTAGGTTTGCACAATCTGTTCTTGACTAGTTCAGACCTCGATATGTATTTATTGATGCAGTGAAAAGTAACTAAAAGCATCTTAGTGATTACATTGGAAACAAATCTCATTTTGCCACTGCTTTTATGGCCGTGAAGTACTGGCTTTTAAAAGTGGTTATTGACAGACATTGAATTTGCAATTTTTAAATTGTTATGAATGTAAAATGTATATATAAGTATTTTTGTTTTATATTTTTTTGAAGTTTTTGGACCTGTGTAAAAGCTATATTGTATTTGTTGTTTTTTTAAAGTAAATTTCAAAAATTGAAGGAAAAAAAAACATTTCTTGCATATCCATGAAAAAGTCATCGTATCAAAATAAATATTCTTATAGAGATTTTAAGTCAACTAAAAATAAATTTTTGAAAAGTTCCTTTCATATTGACAAAATATTAAAATAAAGTGCATTTGAATATGTTTAATATATAATAATTTAATAATTTTGATGAATATGTTTATTTGAATAATTTAATATGTTTTGAAGTCACTATCAAATTGGCATATTTTCACCTAAAAACCAATCTTAAATTTTCCCCATTCCCTCTATTGCTGTGTATCATCAACAGTTCATTATTTTGAATCATGGATGTCTATAAGAATTTTTCTGTTTCTTTTATACTTTATTGTTTCAATATTATATCATTCCTTTGTTTAATTAAATGAAACTATAAAGTTGTTAGCATCTATTGTATTCTGCCTGTATATTGAGAGTTCTTTCATGAAATATTGTTCTTTACGTTTCAGATTGTTGGCAAAAACAGAAATGGGTTGTCTAATAGGAGGATCTGCACTTGGTAAAAGAGGTAAGGATTATTGAAGAGTTTTTCTGATACTGGAATTTGGTGACAATTTATGTATCTTTATAAGTATATTTGCAGTAAAATATATGGAAGATAACTATGATAATGGATGATTTAACAAATCTGAAAACCTACTGATTTTGAAATTATAATTATTCCTATGAATTAATTTAAGCAGAATGAAAATGAATTCCGTTGTTATATTAAGTATATTTTCTTCACCTCTTATTTATTGTATGTAATATTTTAGTAAATATTTCTTGATTATCAATGAATATTCCTTTCTTAAAGTTGATATTGAATCTGATTTAGTTATTGAAAGCTTAAGAACACTTAATTTTTTTCAGTTGTTAAAAAAAATTCTTTTCCTTTTAAGGAATAAATGTTGATATTATTATATTATGCAATATTTCATCACTATATAAGATCAGTGTAAAATGTTTATTTACAGGATACCAATTATGGAATAAATACTTTATTTTGTAATTTCTATTAGCCCCTTTGGGATGAGCGCCGCATCTGTGCGTTACAGCGAAATTGCTTCTGTGGGACAAGCGCCGCATCCGTGCGTTACGGCAAAATTGCTTCTGTGGGATGAGCGCCGCATATATGCGTTGTGCTTTTGGAACAAAATGTTTTCTATCAGATGGCGTTACTATTCCATGTTTCTTTCAAAATATTGGTCCTGTACATTAGTATTTCTCTCTTACAGGTCAGATTGTAGTCGATCACATGACTGCGAATCATTGGATTAGAATTATTGGATTTTCGGGAGTATAAACCAAAACACATGCTAGCAAGTGTATAGAGGAGCACATGTTAAAGAGCTCTTTAACTCATTTTGGAGGGCTTGTTTATAATTTCTTGTCTTGCTTGAATTGGGATTTTATGGGAGATATTCTGTCGAGGGTTTTATGCCTCTCAGTTTTATTTGTGCAGTTATGGGTAAAAAAACGCTTTATCTTTCCGAGGAGGAAATACAGTGAAACCTCTTCGAACGGCCACCCCTCTTAACGGCCAATTTTTCGTGGCACGGATTTTTCGGCCCATAGACCTAATGTTAAAATAACCCCTAGCAACGGCCACCCAACCCCTCTGAACGGCCGCCTGTTGGGTTCGCCCATCCCATTTAACAAACGCATCGGTTAGAGATTTACTTTTTAAACTGAAAAACGAACTTGAAAAAATGGTTTTTTTTCCCGAGAAGGTTAAAAACTTAAAACAGTCACAAATTGTATCCTTTTCTCAAAAAATGTAAAAATTATTAAATAAAGTACTATTTTCTCTTTAGATAAGTCTCAAACTTCATTTTAAATAAGAAATATGTGTCAGACTTGTTTATATTATTTATTATAGCAATTATCTTGTAATTGTAACGAAAACCCTTCAGAGCGGCCACCCCCTCTGAGCGGCCAGTTTTTCTCGGAACGGAGGGGTGGCCGCTCAGAGAGGTTTCACTGTATGTAAATTTTTAAATGACCCATTTATGGATTTTCCCGATTATAATGCCAAAACAATAAATTATTGGAGTTCTTCAGATAGTTTTCAATCTTCAGATTCTTAATTAGAAGAGGATAGTACTAATATATTGGTTCCAATTCCGTCATATCAGAGGAGTACTAAATTAGAAGATTTTTCATAAGGCTTTGAAGTGTTAATTATTACAATTTTCTTGAAATATTTTAAAATATTAAATGTAAATATTTATTTTTTTCTGTGTCTTCATATTTTGCCTTAACAATCTAGTGTTTATTTAAGTACTTTCAATTATCGTGAAATGCACTATATCTTTTATTAAAAAATCAAGTATTTTAATTAAACATTTTTATTATGATTAAAAATATATCTTTTACACAGATTTAAAAATGGTTTCATTTCTATGTAAAGGGAACTTTTTATGTATTATTATATAACACATACTTTTTACGAAATTTAATGTGCATTATGCTTAGCGGGAGAAAATGCTGTGGCTGTGGGTACTGCCGGTGCTTACCAGCTCCCGTCCTGTGGGAGCACTTCCTTCAGCCGACGTTCATCCCGAAGGGGTTAAAAGTCTAAAAGATTTTCTTCCTTTCTTTTTAGTGGTTTCACTTTTAGTGCATGCTTGAATATTATATTGCATTTTTTTTATAAATTGTCACTATATACTGATTTCCATAATTTTCTTCTAAATGTGGAACTAAAATCAAGTCAAATAACCAATCCCAATCTGACTTTTAAATCATAAACTTTGCGCTTTTTTTATTTTTGAGTTTTGGGAAGTAGCTTCCCTCTCCTCCACTTCCTTGGTCTTTTCTTTTAAAATTTCTGTTAATTTCGTTGAATATAAGCTTTCAGTAGTGTTTGTGTATTTCCAAAATAACGGTTTCAAAAGTAAAGAATGCTTATTCTCTTATTTCGATCTAATTTATCATCGTACTCAGGCAATTTGTTTTTCCAAGCATTGTATAATTAAATGTCTAACAAAAGACAAAATATGGAATAAAATCAGAAATTTTTTACATAAACAAAGTCAATAAATTATTATTTTATTCCCAAGAATGTGATACAAGACATATTTTAATGAATTAAAGACATCTTGACAGATTTACAATATTGCTTAATACCAACGTTCTATATTCTATCCAGTACAATACTCTTTGTGACCTTCCTTTAAACACTGAATTTTCTGATTTTCATCTCTCAATATTAAACAATGTATACATTTTAATATTTACAAGCTTTCTAAGATAAAATATGTTGTCTTATCTATTCAAATAATATCATATCTACTGAAAGATATAGAATCAATAAAAATGTCATAAAAATCATATGTTGATGAGTTGTCTTTGATTCCTATTGAATGATTTAATCATCTTTTGGCCATGACAACTTTCTGGAGTTGCAGAGAGATGACAGAGTTTCAGCTTTAAGAATAGAGGGCCATAGGCTCGAGACCCGATTTCACTGAAACTTCACTGTGTATGTGGGCCTGGCGCAGGTTAAATCTATTAGTGGTCTCATATCTTCCTGTTGGAGTGGCATGGAAGTTTAGAGGGAAGAGGGCAGTTCAAGTGTAATCCTCGTCATCTGATCATGGTTCAAAATCAAGATATCTATCTGAAAATTGTCCATGTGGAGCTTTAAAATGGAACATTAACCTAACTAAACTAAATTTCTTTCTCTTCCTAGAATCTTTGAAACATGCAGAAGGGAAAAAACTTTCAAAATTGATTGTGGTGGGAAACTAATTAAAAAAAAAATCGGTACAAAAAAAAAAAGTCGGCGAAAAATAAGTGTGAAAATACGATTATAATGATTTGTCATTTTTTTATTGTAGAATATCCGATAAATTTCTTAAAAATTACCTTCACTTGACTTCAGGTGTTGCTGCTGAAGAAGTTGGAGAAAAAGCTGCTAAACAATTAGTGAATGCAGTTATGAGTGGGGCATGTGTGGACACTTTCACTCAAGATCAGGTATGCTCTCAATGATAAACACACTGTTAATCACGATCATTCTTTGCATCAATTGAGATTGCACTGACCATGCATTAGAGTGTTAACTTTATAAAAAGCGGTGTTAATATGTATGATTTGAATCATTTGTTAAAAATCGAAAATTAGATAAAAGGCTAGTTATCTTTTAATTCAGTATTTAAAATTTCTTATATACATTTGTTGGCTTCTACTTATTTAAACATGAAAGAAGCAACATGAACTTGTTTGACTTTTCAAATAATAAACTATGAATACTCCATTTAATTCAATTTATTTCTTTTTTTTCAAGAAGAATCTATTTGCAGCGGAAATGATCAACAACATTCTAAACTACATTTTTCTACTGTTGCCACAAAAAATATATGTGATGAACAAAATTAAATATGATAAAAAATAAATGCTTTAAATAAAAAGAAAACGATATTTACAAACAAATATTAAATGCTTTAAATAAAAGAAAACGATATTTACAATCAAATATTAAATGCTGCGTGAGCTATAATTCAGCCACTACATTACTCCCCCACCAGTAACTATGTTACGTTACGAAGAAGGGAAATGTAAGGGGCTGTGTATTTGTTACAACGGTTATCAATGGCTTTATATTCATTTATTCATATTCAGATTGGTAGTGGTTTTGTTGCTTTATTGGTTTATGAAATTATTATTCATTAACTTAGTTGATCAAATATGTGGCTATTCAGATAGTTAGAACACATTCCTTTTTACAGCTTTCATTCTAAGAGTATGTCTTGAAGTTTATTTTTAAGGAATGAATTTATTTATTTACTGTCAGTAATGTATGTATATAAAAGGTGTTAATTTTTATTAGTATTACCTATTTGCATGGTCTTAATATTTTTATAATTTAGTTATAACTTTTGAGGACTAAAATGTCTGCAATGATTTTTTTTTATATAAAAGAATATATGATGTGGTCATTTTAATAGACTATCAAAAATAGTTGCAGCTGGAATGGGATAAACTACTGGGCATCAACTGATGATTTCATTTTTGAAATTTATGACAGGAAATTACATCAACTATAAATTAAATTAAGCTTACTATTATTAAAATAACAAATTTTCTTATATCTGGAATATTGGATTAATATAGAGAATTTGAAAGCTGTTTAAGTTTCTGATGGATGAAACATTTATAGGATTAACTCTAAAAAGTACAGTATGCATAAAAAAAAATTTTAATTAAAAAAATAGCCAAGTATTTAGATGATAAATCAATTCTAAACTTGTTTTTAAATGAAGTTAAATCTTCATCAAGTGTCTTTTAAATTTGGATAGATGAAGATGGTGTCAAAAGCACTTCTTATTGTTTTTAAGATCTAGATAAAAAAATTTTAGATGAAATCTAAATTTTTTCAAAGCTGTAATTACATCTTTTGATTAAAATTCAGATATTCAATCATCAGTTATTAAATTTCTTATTACCATGTGATCTTTTTCTTTTCTGTCACTGAAAATCTTTATTGTGTTTTTTGGAACTGCACTACGCAAAAAATGCAACATTGTAATATTATAATCTTTTGTGAAAGATGTGATTCAGCTGAATATATTATAAGTTAGATAATGGTTTTGAAAGCATAGTGTCTAGTATAAGAGTTGATGAATACACTGGTAGAATTCACTGTATAACATCATGTTATGGAACTGAATGTGAATATTTTCTAATTTTTTTCATCTCGGTCTCTTTGGATAAAAACTCGCCAACTTTTGACAGCTTTGCATCCGTAAAAGATGATACATTTTTACTATACCTAAATTCATTTTTGCTGTTGATGACTTGTTAAAAATTAAAGCTTGAAATTAAAATAAATGCAAAATGATTTAATAAATTGATCGCAGGTAAAAGAACTGTCATCATAAAAATGTTTCCTTTAAATCAAACTGAAATATTTTCTATTTTTTGATTTCTAACTTTCATGTAGTATAGTTTGCTGCAATGAAGGCTCATTACCTCAGAAATGAACAGTGCTACCATGTTTTTTACTTTTGTCGCACAAAAACTGCTACATTCAATGTTAACATTTTAACCATACTTCTCAGGAGCTGTGGTCTAGAAATGTATTCCAAATATGTTTATTTTGCTTTCTGAAAAAAGATAATTTTTAATTGAATAATGGATTTATATGAAGATAATTGAAAAAAAATTGAAAGAATGTATGTCAGCAGGAAGTGTGTTTACTTTGTGTGATATTAAAACAATATGATTTTTTTAAAAAAGGAAGAGAAAAACAGTATCAGAGAGAGTTCATAATTTCTGATTTTTCCTATGATAAAAGAGAATCTTGGTGTTATTCCAATAGCAATATAAAAAAATTTCCCCCTGGTTTATATGCCTGTTCGCCTAGTGCACTGAGCAGTTTTGAGTATCAATTTGAGTTATTTTTAGATATGATAAGAAACATCTCCAAGGGCTTTTCCCACTCAAGTCGGTGGCAAATCCAGGGGGTGCTATAGGGCTGCATCCCCCAGAACTAAACCTGAATTTTTAATTTTATTTAAAATCACTACAACTGTTTGTTCTTAATCTCCCTGTAAAAAAAGAAACTGTGACAACATTCCTTTTCGGTTTTACAGGCTCGAAAATATTCGGCCTTTTGTAGTCATTCCACACGTAATTGTAGTATTGACATTGTCGAAAACAATTTTTGGCTAGTTATTTATAGTGTTTTTATTAAATTATTGAAAGTATTGTTGTGTTCTTTATGATTCTTATCGTCAGCTGAGAGAAGTCTGTAAAGTTAGAGTTTTGGTTAACATAAGCCAAGAGGTTTGACATTCTTCATGACGACAATACAACATTTTTATTGCCCCCCCCCCCCCCGACCCAAATCCTGGACTCGCCACTGACTTGAGTTGAGAATTTGCAGAATAACAATAGCTTTTCTCTACCCAAAATGCTGTTATAGAATAGGGTTAACCAATTGTTTTTATATTTAATCGCTTAATATTATTTATATTTCAGTAAGGAACACTTGACAATTATTACAAGAAAAGGAAAGAATAAATTTTTGAAATTTCTATGGAAACTGCAGCTCTAATGGATAAGATACCATCAATTTATTGTATAAGATATGTAAAAAGCATGTATTTAAATATGTTTTCCAAAGAAATAGAAGCAGTTGCAGTTTTAAGAAGCAATGAATGAAGAAATGAATCAAAGCAGTTATGAAAAATTGTATTTAAGTGTATAGTTTATTTATTGCATAAGTTGCAGAAAGAAAAGGTATTTCTTTTTCTTTCCCCAGCTGGTAATTTTCATGGCCCTAGCCAAAGGCAAGTCCCGGGTTCGCATTGGTCCTCCTTCTCTTCACACGAAGACAGCTATATTTGTAGCAGAACTCATGACAGATGTAAGTTGTTTTTTTTTAAAATTTCTTTTTAAATTTCAAAATGCTAATTTATTTTTTGAAGCTTAGCATATTGAGTAGTCATTTTTCGGGTTATGTAAATCCTGGACTATAAAATTGTTTTATAGAATACTATAAATATGACGATAAAGTAGGAATTATATGAAATATTTCTTAAATTATGTGTAACATTTGTGTAAAACATTCCTGATAGTGAAATTTGTATTATGTATAATTAAGGGCTTTTACATTGCCACTCTATTAAGCCACCAAATAGCATTTAATCTTACTGGCAGAAATTCTCAGCAATTTAATGTTAAAGAAAATTCTAATAAGTCTCATAATTATTACAGTGTTCCAGTTATAGTTTTATTCAATTATCTCGTATTTATATGTACTTTTTAAAGCATATGGGGAATAATTATTGTTAATTTTAAAAAGGCATCCTGGTAATACTGATCTATTATTAATTTGTAATAAACATTCATTTTTAATAAATACAAGTATTTGACGTCTTCATTAATGAATTTGGATTATAGCCCACTGCTAGCATTCACTGGCAGTATTCTTCCTAGATCTTGTCCAATTACTCAAAACAATGTGTTAAGCAGAACCTAAATATCAGCTGATGTAAACACTCATACTAAGTTCTTGATATGCAACCAGAATATAAAATAGCTCTTTTGTGTATAAAAATATCGGTAGCTTCAAAAATAAGCAGAAACCTAGCCTTGAGTTGAAAGGAGTAAAACAACTAATTGAATAATTTTACTAAACATACAATTTCTCATTTATTTAAATCTCAGACTGTATGCACTAACAGATAGATCAGAAATTCTCAAAATGATGCGAAATTCTTATCGAGTATAAATCTTTTGACTTATCTTTTCATCAATTCAAGTGAGAAGCAATACATAAATTCTCTCAAAGATAATGCAGTAATTTTTCTACAACTTTTTCTCTGCTCTGTTTACAAACCAGTCTGATGTTTTCTTTAACCCTTTTATAACTAAGAAAAATGTATGCTTTTTTTTTACCATTATAAGTGAACTCGATGTTTTACTAGAGTACAAATGTGAAAAGAAAATGGTGGTTTTAGCAATAAAATTTGTGTAGAACCAAAATATAATTGAAAATGTGATTTCTCTAGCATTTGTTGATAATTTACTGCTAATTCCTAATTTATTTTTTGCAAAATCTAAATGTCTAAATAATAGAACTAGACATAAATAACTTGAACATTTATTATTTGTAACATTATGTTGACTATTAGAAATATATATAATGGCCAATATATTATAAGGTACTTACTGTTGGTATATCTTTCTTTGTCATAATAACTGCCCAGATGTGAAAGATAAGGAAAACACTTTCCTTCTTACTTAGAACTTAAGGTTTTCAAAATTTTAAGCTGTTACCTTTAGAGTAACATCCAAGCTGGAAATTAATGTTGAGCTATTTTAAAATATTCAAGTGAAATGAGTGTGTTTGGGTAATAAAATTGCTGTAAAATGAGAAAATTTCCAGGTTTCTAAATATCCATATCTAATTTGGAAGTAAATATTTGATGGCTTTTCTTTCCATATCTTCCAGGCCAAGTTTAATCTGATTGGAGATGGAACTCAGGAACCAACCATTCTGGAATGTGAAGGGATTGGCTACAAGCGATGACAAATTATTTGTAAATGTGAAAGAATATAGTCTGTGAATGCCAAAAATAAAATTATTTCTGAGAATTTTCTAAAAAGAAGGTAACTAAAAATTTTGATTTTAGAGGTTAAAGTAGAAGTAGACATTTATACAAATTAAATTTTTCAAAAAATTTTGGTGATTTACAAACAGCTTACATTATGTAAGAAATAAAGTTGAATGCCAAAAGAAAAAAGTCACTTTTGTAGCACCGAATGTAAAAATCATTCGCTACTATAAAAAAAAAAAGTGCCTGAATTATTTAAGAACAAGAAAAGCAGCTTCTAATGAAAGAAAAGGCACAAACTTATTAAAGAATGAATTAATGAACTAAAATAAACAAAGTACATGGGATATGGCTATTTGTGTTTACAGGGCTGGTTGTAATTAATCTGAAGTTGAAAGAAATGCTTACAATTATCTTGCGTATTTAGTCATCACCTTGTCTTGTAACTGTAAAGCTATTAATTTTATAACTATCGGGTGTAATAATTACATTATCCCTAATTGGAGCATCTCATCCATTAGCGTCTGTTATTTGGCGAGTGGTGTCCTGTTTGTACAATATGTCATTTGGATCTTACTGTTTATCATGTATTAGTTGAGTGCCCTGTTTTTAGCAATCATCGTTTGCGTGTTTTTAGCTCTGTGTCACAAAACATTAGAGACTTGGTGGAAGAGTGTCCCCATTGGCATATTTCTCCGTTTTTAAAGACCATTGGCATTTTTAACTTTATTTAAAATATCCATGTTTTTAGAATATCTTGGTCAATTGGATTTGCCATTTTGTTTAAATTGTCAGTTTGCTAGTTCAAATTTTATTCTGAATTGGAAAAAAAAAAAAAAATTGCTCCAAATTCACTACCAGTTCATTTTAGCATGTGTTCCTTTTATACCATACGCTTGGCGCAGTATAGCCAATAGCTCTTGTGCCACAAAACTCAACAACAACCCTGTTCAGAGCTCTGTCAAGAGAAACTTAGTGACTAGAAGGCAAAATAAGGAGACTGGGAAATTAATGACCTAAGTTCCAAAAATGAGCTAACCAGTATTAGCACAAGCATCTTCATAATGAATTGCAAGTGGTATAAAAAGCATTAACAATTGTCATGACCACCTAAATGTCAATTTAAGTAAAAATTACCTTTTTTCACCTGAAATTAACTATGTGCATTAATTATATTTTATATCATTCATTTTCCCATGTTATGAAATGTCAGAGTTTTGATCTCCTTATGACTACTGTTTGCTGAATGGGGATTATTTAAAGCAGATTGAAATTCCAAAATCTCTAATAACTCATTTAACTTCTAAGGCCGAACAAAAGCAGTGGCATTTCACTGTACTGTAAAGACCTCTTAAGAGGGTAACAACCACTGAATCTGACTTTCCATTCTTAACCACTTAACTGAATAGTTTTCTTTGCTATCTAATAAGATGACACCTCCTGTTTTGGAAAGGGGCTGTCGTTTTCATTCATCTAAGAAGGCATAGGATACTTAAAATGTTTATGGATCCTACATATTTTTTGTGTCAAATTATAAAGCTAATTAATGATTCAATTTTAGTTTATAAGACTAAAATTTCGATACACGAGTATTCTCGGGCTGTTAAGTTAAGCGGTTAAACTAAGCATTTAATTCTGGCACTTTCCAATTTTAATGTTATTAGAGAACATGCTGAAATAACAGTGATTTATTATTTTTTCACTCATCGCTTTTATGGAGGTGTATTTTTTAAAAAAATCTGATTACTCTATATATATCTCATTTTGTGATTACTTGATCTCCAGAAAAAGGACTGCAAAATAGCGCTATTTAAACATATTTTGAAGTTTGTTTTTTGTATCTGTATTAAGTTATAATGCAAGTTTGAAATGTTCCTTGAAACAGACACATTTTAGGTTGAATTGTTGTCTTAGTATTTCAACTAAATGAATGCAAACTAGTAGAATGTTATTCCAACTATCAGAATAGTTTTAAAATTAAAAGTAGTTTATTCCTATAAAGACCAGCAGTTAGAATAGTCCTACAATTCTTATTCTTTTCATTGACTGCTGAAAAATGCTACGACACCATATAAAAAAAGTACACTTTATTATACACAACATGATGACTATCTACAATTATTTTTTTTTGCACCCAAGTTATATATTATTTTCTATATAGTAACAGTTTTTACTTTTATTATGCCAGTTAATTATACATTTTTTTCCCTTCTAGTGAACACTGATCAGTTTACACCATGAAGTGAGCAAAATATGTACACATAATACAAAAAAGAAAATATTTACAATGTACAAAACCTGATGAACACTTTAGTAACTGAAAAGCAAAAAATAAAACAGCTACAAATTGAAAGTTCTCATTCTTGCTTTCAAAAAATACATATAATCTCCTTGTTAAAGAAAATGTGGTAGTGACCATGTATCACATTATCTGTTTATAAATAAGCTTTAGAACTCAAAGGGAGGAAAAGCACATTAATTAAGACCATTCTAATAGCACCTCAGAATGGAAATGTAACTCAAAAGACTGGAGAACTAAAGTAAAATGTACAAGAAAGGGAGAAAAAGATATATTGTATATGATATCCAAGTAACAAACATTAGTGACTATTCTAATGTAGAAAATAAATCGTATTAAATTTAGCCTTTGGTCTGAACCAATGATGCACCAATATATTTGCAAGCAATACAAACAATAATAAAATATAAACATTACAACTTTAGAATTTAGGCCGAGACAAAAAAAAATAAAAAAGGCTAAAAGACTCTACCAATAGCTCAAAAATTAAAACTGTACATAAAATCAGACTGAACAAGAAGTTTATTAATATTGGTCTTGATTGTGTTTCAACAAATTTTTCATCACATAATTTTTACTGTCATTGATTAAAGTGAAAATTTTTATTTTTGAAATTTAAGTTTTCAAACACCAGACCTTTACTGATGTAACATTTTCCTTAATATGGGAAATTTAGTTTCCTGTCAGTAAGATTGCTTAATTCATAGCCAAGCAATGTCCAGGAATAAACAATGCAGGGCTACATGTCTAATTATCATGTATTAAAACAGACTAACTTTCACTGCTCTGTTGAAGCAAGCAAACAAATACAAAATATAGTTACATGCAGTCCGTAAATAAAAGAATAATCTCATTCTTCCATTTGTGAAAGCACATGTGGACCACTGGCAACTGTGCCCAGCAAAGTTGCTTATGTACAAAACATATCCACCAGAAAGTTCGACGGATTGTTGAGTTCACTTAGAAACTCCAATCGTTCAGTGGAAGGAAAGCGTTCGGAATGTTCAAAGTGAGAAGTCTTATGGCACTACCGAAGCCTGTCCTTGTCAATTTTTTGGTCCTCCAAGTAGATGGGTGTCACACGAGCTGGTTTGAAAGACCTGTTGAGGAAGAAAGAGAAAATAAATATACCAATAAAAATTAAAACAGTCAACGGATGATAAAAAAAATGAGGGCTTTTCAAACAGCTGCTGATGTTAAAGGCATAGGACTACTTTACTCGCATGACTCTTGTTTCTCGTAAGTTTTAAGTTTTTTTTGTAACTTCTGTTGTTACTCTTTATCTCTAAAATAAGACATTAGTTATGTTTTTAACATATGTAGTTACCGAGATATAGAGGATCTCCCATACCAAGTTTTGTGGCGTGTGAATCAATTTCCTTCCCGAGACCCCAAGAGGAGGAACAGTCATACGTTAAAAAATGTCCAGTCTTGTCAAGGATTATACAGACTATATTTCTGATAGCCTTTCTCAAGGAATGAGCACACACACCATGGACTTATAGGGTTTCAGTGCCCAGGCAGCATAGAAATAGTAATGATTCCATACAATTTTGAAAGCTATATTACTAAACATTAATTTAAATTAATATTATACTAGTTATGGCATTGAATTATTACATCTATGCAGGGATTAAAAAATAACTTAGTGTTGGAGGGTTAATGAGTTGGGTAAAACTGAACATTTACAGTTTCTGCATTCAACAAGAAATAATTCAAAAGGAACAAAATTTTAACACACTGTTAAAATCCTTTATGAAATGTCAAAAGTTACTCTGTCAGCCTTTCTTTTGGTTATCATGAATTCAATTTAAAATACATAGGTGATAAATGTCCAATAGCTCATTATTGTAATTACTTAAAAAAAACAATGTGCCATGAATTTCAAAATACCACTATGATCAAAGATAAGACCACTATTATTTAAAGAGGCTGATCCTTTATTACATAATCAAATGGAAACTTACGAATATGAGGAATTTGGCACACCAACGACTAACAAGTGGTTTCCTTTCATGAAGAGCCTCCACATACTCTGAAAAAGAAACCAGACAAACATTAATGCTCATTTCAAATACTAACTGCATGAAAATGATTTATTTGGTGATAGAAAAGAACCTACCTTGTGATAACCCCTGGCATCTAAATCCCAGATTTTGAAACACTGCAGAAAAATAGATGAAAGGTTATTATTTATTAATATTAAAGAATTTTTAAGTATAATTAAAATGATAAAACTTTAGAATTTTATTCATCTGGTATGAATTCAATAATAAATGAAATTCCAGTAGTTTATAATTATATTCATACTTTGTGGAGCTTTTTTATTTAACACAAATATCCCACTTTCTAGTGTAGTATTACAGGGGTAAAACTTGGCAAAATCAAGTGACTGATAAAGTGATAAGTATGGAAATTTTTAACAGGCATTTTATTAAATTAACTCTTCTCTTTTTTGCCAAATGTGCAGATTGACTTGTAGATTAAGAAAATTATTTGAAACTCTGCTATCCCATCGTAAAGATAATTTAAAATTCTTTAATAGAATGATTTAAAAACACAAAGAGAGCAAATATTGATAAGAAAACTTAATAAATGATAAATATTAACATTTCAAAATATACTGTACAGTCGTCAACGAAATGAATGGGACACCTCTGTAATTCTGCTATATATTATCGCATCTTCACAAAACTAGTGTCGATGTTAATGGCTCAAGAGGACAGGTTTATTCAGATAAAAAAACTGATTAATCTAGTTAACACAGTTAATTAACAGCTATCTCAGAATTTTCCCATTGCACCTATCAATTTTTTTCGCTGAATCCACTACCCGTCATGAAATTAGTCTCCCCATATATTTTTATACAGTTGTGATGATAATTTCGAGAGTTATAGGGTTTTGAAAAATGGAGTTTCCCATGTTAAATGAATTGTAGGAACTTTTGACGATATTTCGGAAAGTATATTTCTCAAAACTTTTTTCACTCACTAAAAGAACACTAATTTTTTACATTAAATCATAAAAAAAAATATTAATGAATTTTTTTCAAATTTTAACATGACTGAAAAAAAAAGTGAATTGTAACATAGTGAAATTTTTACGTGAGAGCAAAGCTGATACATTATAATGCTGGTATCCAAAAAATCAAGTGCATATATATAATAGTTTCCGAAATATTTACAAAAAACTGCAAATTTCCACTGTTAACATGCAATGCCCACTTTTTGAGGGACTGTATATTATATTTATCGGTCTACTTTTCATGAAACACATCTCCATGAAAAGTAGACCAATAAATGCAAATAAATATAATATACAGTCTCTCAAAAAGTGGGTGTTGCATGTCAACAGTGGGAATTTGCAGTTTTTTGTAAATATTTCGGAAACTATTATATATATACACTTGATTTTTTGGATACTGGCATTATAATATCTCAGCTTTGCTCTCATTGCTTCACTTTTTTTTCACAGTCATATTAAAAATAAAAATATTTAAATTTTTTTTATTAATGAATTTTTTTCACGACTTAATGTAAAAAATTAGTGTTCTTTTAGTGAGTGAAAAAAGTTTTGAGAAATATATAATACTTTCCGAGAAACATTCATAAAATTCATTTAACATGGGAAATGTCATTTTTCAAAACCCTATAACTCTCGAAATTATCATTACAACTGTATAAAAATTTATGGGGAGTGGATTCAGCGAAAGAAATTGATAGGCGTAATGGAAAATTCTGAGATAACTGTTAATTAACTCGGTTAATCAGTTTTTTATCTGAATGAACCTGTCCTCTTGAGCCATTAACATCAACACTAGTTTTGTGAAGATGCAATAAATAAATAAAAGAATTACAGAGGTGATGACTGTACCATGAAAATATTACTCTTTCAAAAAATGTTATTTTAGATTTGTCCTGTATGGGCAGTTTATTCAATAGTAATTGTTCACTTGCAATCAACCAAACCGTTATAGGTGTTATTTTGAATACGAAAATTAATTTAACATACTATAAATATGATAGATATTACAATAAAGTTAAAAAACAATTAACAGATTACAATATTACATTTGCATCAACAATTGAATGATTATAAGCAATTTCAAATTGAGGGAGACTAACAAATCAGATACCTTTGCAATCTGAAGCCAAGTTGTGAAATCCCTAGGACCATTCATCTTGATGAACATCACATACACTTCACCCTTCAGAAAAGAAGAAAACATTCATTACGGAAAGGGGGAAAATGTTAAAATAAAAATTAAGATAAAAACTATACAGAAAGACTTACTTTAGTATCTGGAATAAAATTCTCTTCGCATGGGGATTTGCTATGATCTAGCACAACAGCTTTCCTGAAATAAAACATTTATTAGTGAGCCCGAGGATCTTAAGATTTTTTCATTGGAATAATAAAGAAAAATACAATACCTCAAAAGATCATGGATGACTTCTTCATAGTTATCTTTCTTGACACTGAAAAAAAAATAAAGAATATTTTTCATATCAGACTAAAACCTGCAGTTGATTCTGACATGTCTTTTTATTACAAATATAGTGCATTATCAGAAAAATTATATAATTAAAACAAATTTTCAAAAGAAACAGGAAATCTGCATATAAAGTAATTAAATAATTCAGAATAATGAGAACCTGCTAGTTTCCAGCAGGCCAAATGGAAAACCAATGAAATGGAACATTTAGAAAAGTAAAAGATTTTTATGAAGATAAATGTGTGCTTATTCAGCAAAACTTGTATCTATTAACAAATGTGAACCATCCATTACAGATAAGTAATTTTTTAAATAGATCTAGATCCATAAAAACTCATTTTCTCCAATAAACTAATTAACAGAAATTTTGAACAATAAATAATTAGGCTGTAATGTTGACTTGTTCCTTGTTAATGAAAATCAATTTTCTTCATTTCTATAAAAGAAATCTTGCAGCATTTTTTTTTTTTTTAATTTACAGAACCAATTTCAATTTGAAACTGAAGAAGTCGTAAAGTCTCACACAAACGAAAAAATATATAATTTTGAATGGCTCTTTACCTTAATGATCATCAAATCCCTCCAAGAAAAAAAGACTGCATATTTTAAGCAACTTCTTTTAAAACGGTTAAGCAAATATTAAGAACAGCGCATTCACAAACCTGTCAAGATCCTTGAGTTCTACATGTGGTTGTGTGTTAAAGGCATGTTTCTTGAAGTAGATATCTTGGAAGAAGGAATTCATGTTTAATCCCGAGGAACCAAAGTGGTAGGTCCTGGAGACATCTGGCACTATACACTCTCGCCCCTTGCGTACATCTGGCAGCCGCATCCACATGTCCCAATCCCACAGCTGTACAAAGGAGTAATGTATAAAAGTGAGTAAATTTTATAAAAATATACGAGTAGTAAAAAAAATTAATGAAGATTGATACTATATATTAAAAATTACAGAAACATTTTTTGAAATTGGCAATAAAATTTATCAAAATAAACCCTTCACATAAATGACATGAGAGTAATGTCATTAACTAAAAATAGTTTGTTGCAATGCTATTGGTGAATTATTCCATTTACCAAATTGCCTACCTGAACTGCACAAAATGAGTCTAGTTAGAAGCCTTTCACATGGAATTTGTTCTTTTAATATTTTTGCATTGCTTCTATATCACAATTTTCTTCATTTTAATTTCATAATAATTAATTTCCCCCAATATGTAAGTTATTCTTAAGTAGAAATAATTTATTTTGAACACTAGCCTGATTTGATGGATTCCCTTTGGCGAGTTCTCAAGCAGTGTGTGAAACGCAACCAATTTCAAACTTCTTTTGTCACTAACTAGAGAACATTTTTATCTTTTTCATACCTAAAGATAATCATTTTTCCTATTATAATTATTTGTACAAAAATCTGGCTATTTTTAAGAAAAAATTATGGTTTCCATTGTTTTTGGCAAAGGCATCAGTGGATTTTTGATGCTGTGAATTACATTTCATTAAAAATCATAATGCAATATTTAGAGATATTTCCACAAACAACATATTAATGAAGTATAGTTCTACAGACTTACTTTTTCAGGAGTGGGCCATCTTGGTTCCAATTCCTCTTTATAAAGACTTCTCTTCAAAATCCAACCAAGACCTGGCATTGTCTCTACTCGATACAGAAGACCGGAATCTTCACTTGTATGTTCGTAACCCTGTCGAATATATAATTTTCCATATAAAAGAATCTTTTTAAGTGTAAAAGTTTAAGTGGTACATACTTTTACTAATTAATTCAATGCCTAAGGCTATGGAAACCAAAAATAATAGATTCAATTTGAAAGTGCAGTAAAATATTTTCTTAGAAGTAAACTTTTCATAATTTAAACCTATTTATATTTAATATGTGATGCATACACACATATAATTACATTTCAGTGAGACTATGCATAATAAGAACAAACATATTTCTGTCATAGATAAGAATTATTTGTAGAATCTAAAGAAAATACAAGTTTCCTTTATAACTAAAATAAGGACTTTTATTTTAATCATCTGTATTTTCATAATCAACAAAGCACATAATAAATATTGATGGCACAGTAAGAAGAAATAATCCCAAGTAAAAAACTAGCATATGTCATATACTTCTTTTAGCTAGATCAAACAGTTAAGATTTTTTTAAATACAAAATACAGGATGCATTGCAAATAAGAAATAATTCTAAAGGTAAAAAATCAGAATGATATATAAAAATTCTCTTACTTGATCATTCCATGCCGATATGCAATAAATGGACTCGTCTTCTTCCAACAGTCGAAGAG
Source organism: Araneus ventricosus (assembly GCA_013235015.1). Lineage (NCBI taxonomy): Eukaryota > Metazoa > Arthropoda > Arachnida > Araneae > Araneidae > Araneus > Araneus ventricosus. The sequence goes on from BGPR01000912.1 coordinate 246,997, forward strand.
TTTGGCTAAAGTAACTGAGGAGGAAACATGAATACATAAGAATAGTTATACTCAAAATTTGAAATTTTCATTAAAAATATAATAGTAAAATGCTATTTAAAGTACAAAAATATTTGTTTAATGATACAATTAAAATACGAGATATTATAGTTTTTGATTAAAAATACTTTTTTTTTGGCAAATTTGAAATCGTTTTTTTAAAGTTCCTGTTCATTAAACGACCGCTAAAAATTTCTTCAAAAACCTAATGGAAATCTCATAAGGCCAACTACTTTTTTTATATAATTAATAGATGGGATAGACCAGTGGCTGTCAAACTGCGACTCTTGAGCCACTTGATATTATTATTATAATATTAGGTTTTATTTAATGTTAGTAGCTAGTTTAAAGTGACTCCTAAAAATATTGTTCTTGAAAAGAAATTTGGCTCTAAAAAGAAATCTTAATCTTTGTACTGCTGATCTTTGGCTCTTTTGACTAATAAGTTTGCCGACCATTGGGATAGACTAAGTAAAATCCAATTATGTTTTGATTAATATATTTATATTATAAAAATGACACAGATCATGTTTGTATAAGTAAATGGAATTGAAGTTATAAAGAGGTTTCTTTGCTTGCTTTTTTTTTTTAGATTAAATTAATTTTGGTTTTTGAACATTTTAAAACAGCTTTTTCAGAAGAAGTTTAATTGCTGTAAAGTTACACTAATATTTACTTTACATGGAAAACAGACAATCAAAAACTTAAAAAAAAAAACTTAATCCTTTCTACAGAGGTGTTTTATTTATGAACATGAGACAGAGACATTTTTTCAAATAAAAAAAGTATTTTTCATAATTGAAAAATTCTAAAAACATGCAGATATTTTATAAAATATATTTTATTTACCTAAAGAAATCGGGAGATACATCTAAGTCTTCTTCAATAATGATAGCATACTTAGCTTCCTGTAAATATATTCATTTTAGAAAAACAAGTTATAGCAGTAGATACCGAGAAAAAATAGAAATTATTATTTTAAAAATAACTCACTGAAAATAGATTGAAGGTTGCTGTCAGACTAGCTTTATAGTGTTGCGAGATCCTGGCATTTTTAGTGCCAATAGGAGTATGCTATTAAATAAAAAAAAAAGTGTGAATTGACTTGTAAAAAAAAAATAGACACATAATATAAGTAATACAGTCGATTGCAATCCCATTTCAAAAATCCAGAAAACTGCCATAGAGTTAAAATCTGACAACTTCAAATACTGCAGAATATTAATGAGATACACATATAAACATACATACTCATACATTTTGAAACAATTTCATAAAAAAAGTATAAGTAATTTTTAAATGTTAAAAAATCATTTGTTTCACTGTGCTATTTCACAAAATTATTCAACTTTTTGATTTTGCAATAATAAAAAAATAATTGCTTTTTGCAGGGAATAAATTCTGGGTTTCTAATTTCCTTGCCTACAATTGGAAGTTCAGTACAATCAATGAGAAATTTTATTGAAGACAATGGTTTTTCACTTAATCCAACAAATATTAGAAGCTGAAGTATGTATATGAACACATGTTGGAGATGAGAAGTTGCTAGCAAGAAGAGAATGATTATCAGAATGTAAAGAATTTTGGTAAGCTGTCAAACTTTTCAATAAATTAACCCGATTCTTTACCAACAGAGCTAAAAAAACTTCACTTTTTAATTGTTTAACCCTTTAAGGCATTAAATTTTTTGAAATATGACGAAAAAACATCATGAATGGGTTTAGTTAATCTACAAAAATTAAAAAAAAAAAAAAAAACCTGCTTCATTCCAAGGGGGATAGTCCCCCTTTGGGGTCACCCCCCTCGTATAAGAACCCCCTTAGATACAGCCACCTTGATACACTCAAAAAATATTGTTGAATCTTACAGAAAATCATAAATTAAAATTTCAAGAATATTAGAGGAAAATTTGCTAAAATTTTAAACTTCCAGAACTGAAAAAATTTCTTATCTCCGAGTTAAGGAATTTTCCTATTCCGAAACAAAATTTCATAAGGCTGATATACATTCTGAAAGGAGTACTATTAGCCCTATCCTAAACCTATTATTTCACATTTATAGTTGAATTTAACGGTTGAGAAGGGAGTGAAATTAGGTGTGCCATCAGCTGGCACACTGCGCCGCAAAAGGTTCATGATAAAAAATATTTCTGTCTGCAAAACATCTAGGATTTCATTCAAGAAAGTTCTACATTCTGTCCAATCATGCATGTAATTAACCTTTAAATGAAGCATTTGTTTTAAAACAAAATTTGAGAAAGATAAAGTCTACGCTTCCAGAACCCGGAAATCCCAGATTTGAGAAAGCAAAAATTCTAAATATATCAGGATCATAATCATCCCTGAAGTAAGGCCAGTAAGTACCTTAATATACTGTTTAACCAGCAATAACAGAGTTTCATTGGTTACAGATGAAGAAATGTGCCAGTTAGTCAATTAAATGATAACAGATTGTGTGTGTTTAGGGATACCACATACAAAAATTACAGCCAGCAACGTTTTAAATGTCATATTATTGAACAAATCAGCCATAACTAAACAAGTATCATACAATAAGTTTGAATATTTTAAAGCTGAAAACAATATATGCAATTTATTAGACAAAATTAAACATCTGCAAGTTTTTTTTTAAGTTGGTGATAGTATAAAATTCAACTAATTTTTGCAAGACTGTCATTGGAACTATTGGAATTCATTATGCAGAAAGAATCCGATTTCATCAATAAATATGTTAACATATGTGAACTCTGGATGGTTTGATGAAGCATATGAAAGTCTAAACCCTTCCTTTTACATATGTTCCACATTTTGCAAACCACTGTTTTTACTTTCACTTTTTTTGCTTTTCAGACATATCCCTTTATTACTTCATGATAATTAAAAGGAAAGTAATAAAATAATTTTTTCCTTCCTTAACTCATAAATTATATATGATATAAATTATGAGTTAAGGAAGGGAAAAAAGGGCCTAAATTATATATGATCTTTCAAAGTATTGCTGGTTTGGAGTAATTGGATAGTTAAGTATAATATAAGAGATTTTATTTTGACATACTGTCTTTATTACCTGTATTCCTCTTAATCCAAATAATTTGGTCACTTCTAAAGGCTCCTAAATATAAAAATTATCAATAATTAGACCACAATAAAATTATAACTATAACCAGTATTTTTCAATGTGTAATTTACAAATTATGTAAAAAATACTGTTAGCAAGTTTTAGAAGTGAAATATATATAATTTATTTTCATTAGAAATCTGAAAAGAATAGATTTGTTTAATAAAAGATATTAGAATAAATTCTAACACAATGATATGGTTTGAGGACTGCAGAGAATTTATAAAGAAATCGACATAACATTAAAAAATGCATACAGCAAATAAAAATTAAAAGGATTTAGTCAAGTTTTTAATACATCAAATAGTTAGAATTTAAGTCTCAAAATAAGTCAAGCACATAAGCTAAAAGCCTGTAATAAATTTGGGAAAGTACTTGCCTCAAAATATCCATCTATAAACACAGTTATCATTTCTGGATTGCAACCATGAGCAGATAGTAGGGACCGTAACATTCTACAATAAAAATATAAAAAGAAATACTGCATAAATATTTTCAGATATGGCAAATAGTATTACAGCTTCAATGAAGAGTGAACAGAAATTATAAACAATAAAACACTAAGTAACAGCATACAATTTTGAAGTATTTAAAATTTATATTACTGCAAGTTAACTTTGTTTACTGAAACAATAAAACATTTAAAAAATGAACTTCAATAAACCAAACACAAATACTAAAAATTATAAGGTTCAATATCACATTTCTATTACAGTTTTCCATTTAAGAAATTAACAAATCCTCAGAAATTTGATCAGGAAAGAAAAGTATACTCAGGGATTTTTATAATGAAAAAATTTTATAAAAGATGACCAAGAGTTTTACCTGTACAAATAATGTGGTCTATTACTAGCAATAATGGCAACTGGAACATCTCTCACTCGATTGTTTTCAATCTGTTGGGAAAAGTTTCAGAAGTTTAAAAAAAGTTTCATGCAAGTAAAAGTAATGATTAAATGCATATGCAAGAATCTATTTTCATTCAAAAACTACTTGGGAGGGACCAATACAGCTAAATTTGTCACTCACTGATGATAATAGACATATTTAAACAAAAAAGTCTTAACAGGAAGCTTCTTACCTCTTTGGGAGCAAATGCCAAAGGGGCGGGATCCACACAACTGCAGACACTCCCATATCCTTCTATATGGTTGCAGAAACCTCTGCGGCGATTGTTTTCTTCATTATCTGCCCAATCGCACTCGCTCTCTGAAAAAAAAAAAAAAAGGAAATTTAAGTGGTCTATAAAACTATGCCAAAGAACATTACACAAAGAAAATGCAGAAATGATTCAATAATAAAGAAACATAGCTGTATATATGCCAGCAAATCAAAATTGTCATAACAATCAGCAATTTATAAGTATTGACATTTACTTATTACTAACAGTTCAATCCATCAAATTAACAATAACTAGATAACAACCAAGATAATAGAGTATTCAAGAGACTTCAAAGATATATTTTTCTCTAGTTAAAGGCTAAAATTATAAGAAAAATGCATTTAGATTTCTATTACTCTAAAAAAAATCAATTTGAATATCATGAAGGTCACTAATCCATCGATTTTTAGAACAGATAAGCTAATTGAGTTATCAGATCATATTTCTTATTGGCAGATTCTTTCTTTGACTAACTTCCAAAATCTTTCAAATCATTTATGAAAGAGAATATCAGTTAATTTGATCATAATTCCACGATGAAAAATATTAAGAAAAATAGAATGTTCTATTAATGAATGCAGAAAAAGGACTTTGAAAGTCTTAAAATGGGCATAAATCGGAATAAACTATATATATACACACCTTCAACAGGAACAAGAGGTACTTCCACCCTCAACAAAACAGGAGCTCCCCAACTGTTGAATTCTGGGCTCTTACTATAATTTTCACCATACAATTTACCTGTCAAAGGAACAGATATAAATTTTCAGGATTGCAAAATGATTTAAAGGGAAAAATAATTCAATTAATAAAAGACCAAAGATATTACAAACCACAATTATGAAATATTATTTTAGGTTCAAATGATAGGGTCGCTACAATGGATTGATATGGTAGGACGGGTGATGGACTCAATATCCTTTTACCAATATTTGGTTACAAGCCATGGATATATTAAGAAATTGATTTATTTTAAAGGAACTCGTGGCAAAGAAGAGCACAGAGGGAAACCAGTGGGAGTGGCCTCTCCAAAACTTTCTCATGTCGGTCCTAACATGGGTGGCGAAAAAATACACTAAATGCCAGAAACAAATTCCATTCCCTACTACAAGCGGGGAAAACTCGTGAATAATTTGTACCTTCTTTTTCCGTCATAGAATGGTGAAGAAACTGAATATGCAATTTCAACGTCTTTTATTCAACCGATTGAAGTGAAAATTGTCACAGATCTACAATTAATGTTAGAAGACCTCATATCAATTTTTATTTATCTAAGTCACAGGGTTTAAAAGTTATCGTGTTAACAAGCATGCGATTATACAGACAGTCAGCATGTTGACAGATTTGGTCCAAAATTTGATACAAACTTACATTTCTGGCAATAAAACTGTGCACCAAATTTTATCCCCCTAGCTATTTAAGTTTTTGAGTTAATGTGTTCACATGAACGCAGACGGACAGACTTCCCGTGGACGGATTTTGACCAAAATTTGATAGAAACCTACAAATTATCTGTAAAGACCACATACCAAATTTCATCCCTGTAGTTTTAATAGTTTTTGAGTTATCGTGTTCACACAGACAGACATAATTAAAAAAATGGCGTTTTTTGGGAGTTCTAAAACGTGGAGATTCATCAAAATCTCAAGTTTGAGTTTCTTTGACGATTACAATACTTTCTCTTTGTATACTTCATATACAAGAAAGTAAAAATTTAATATGGGCTATGGACTCAAGTTGACAGTACAGAGAAAGTTACATGGTATATTATTAAGCCCAATTAAATAGTGCTGGATTTGATGTTAATGCATTTCAAACAAACTGAGATACCTACAGAGAAATAATTTAAAAACCCAGGAATCGGTATTCTGAGTAATGCACACAATCTTGAAAATGAAAGTTTTTTTTTTATTTCATGGGATCTTTTTATAACATTATACAAACATGTGTTATTAGCAAGTGACACAGTTTCAATGTACTGTCAATTTGAGATGTCACTGACCACAAAGCCATGAATATTGCAGCCAGAATAAAGGTTATTGAAAGAATTCATTAATCAGAAAAGAAAAATTGACAAATCTGAATGCCAATAAAAGGACAAAAATACCTCCTTTCTGAGTAGCCATAGCCCACATGTCTCTCCACCCAATCACTTGAGCTTTTTTGCTTCCTAATCGCTTCAGTAATTCCCTAGCAGGTTGTTTCATTTGGAATGTTCCTTCATCCTGCAAAAATAAAAATAGTCCATGTATATTTAAAAGGAAAAGATATTTACAAGAATAAATTTTTCATTCTTTTACAATAAAGTTTGTAAGAAAATTGCATTGATCTTTTGTTTGTTTGTTAAAGGATGTAATCTTCTTGAAAAAGCCTGACTTAATTACTGAATCATAAGACGGAAGCTGAAAATAGACAAAATACTGGCAAATTCACAATGTATTCCTCTAGGATATTTCAATAAACTCAGGATATTAGAAAAAAAGAGTATAAAAAAGGTACTAAAAGAAAAAAAAATATTATTATAACAAAGGGGCTACTTATTCACATGAAAAGACATATCTACAATGACGAAACATCAATAGCCAGTTACTAAAAGTGAATATAGATCAAAAAGCAAAATTTACTTTAATTGTAAAAATGAGAATCCTTCCATCTGAGACCATGTTGAGGAACAATGACATAGCTTCATCTTCATGTGGTGAGTAAGTATCAAACATGCGCTGTGCCATCACACTACCCTAAAACACAACAATCATTCAAAATTACATCCAAGATAAACAGCCATATCAAAAAATAAGTAAATAAAAATACTTATGTTAATTAAATGCATTATACACATGCTTTTGAATTAAAAAAAATAAGTTTGAATATATATTCACTTGGGGGAAAAAAATTCCAAGCAAAATTGTAAATTATGATATAAAGCTCAATTTTTATTTCAAATGTCTGAATATTATGTATCAATACAATGCAGACATTTGTTAAAATTAGCCAGAAAGTCAGAAGATAAGAAAACAAAAAAAATCATACGAAATCAGTAATAAACCAACTAGAACCAGATGGGGGAGAACCAACATTAAAAATGATGCATTTAACAAAACAAAACAAAAAAAAAAATCTAACTGGGTCACAGGCGATTCCCTAAACTAAATTGATATAATTAGAAATTTAACTTTAAACTACTGAAGGAATTTGAAATGCAAAGGCTCACAAATTTTTATGTTTTAAAATAGCCCTTGAAAAATGAATTGGTGCACATTTTTGTGTACTGTAAAGCTTATACATAAAACAAAATAAAATTTAAATTAGATACTACAAATAAATAAAAAACAAATAGCTGTGACAACTTTTGAGTTCTTACAAGATACCTCCAAGTTTGCTAAGATCACATATGCATAACATAAACTTAAAGCCATTGTTTTATTATAACATATTGTTTTTGAAAAAAAATTCACAAACTTTGAATCTAAAAAATAATGTGCACTAACTGTAGCTTGATTTAAGACTAGTACATGTATTCCTCTTCCTTTATTATCTTCTGCATCTTCCAAAATCTAAAAGAGACAACAAAAATTTAAAAAATGATAAAAAAATACTTGTTTTTATCAATGTTTTTTTTGGGGGGGGGACTATGTTGCCCCTTTAACTTCCTTCAATAATATAAATCATAAGATTATCAAGCGAGTCATAAAATAAAAGGAAATCCAATAAAGATTGTTTGTGCTATTTATTAAAAATGCAACTAACTTCGGTTGAAATCTAGAAGTTGGTACACACTCTTAAAACGCTACCAAATCGCTAAAGCAAGATGTTGACTGCTGCATATCATTAGAGACAAGTCACCAAAGCTAAATGCAGGTATTAGCTTTGGCGACTTGGCGCCATTTTAAGAGTGTGTACCAACTTCTAGATTTCAACCCTAGTTTCAAATGAGTGCTAAAAATGAGCATCAGAAGAATTGCATATTTTTTTTATTTTTAAAAATCAATTTTATCTGTATAGACGTTAAATACGATAGCTACACTTATATTATGACAAAGAAAGAGGTACAAAAAGTATTATGCCATTTATCTTCGCCAAGTAAATGTGCATAAATAGGAACAAACTTTAGTATTCTAGATCGTTTATAAAGCATTTACAATGTAAGATACAACTTTTCAACGTAATGAATATAGTATTCCTTCAAATATATTGCAAACAATAGAGAAACAAAGCTTTACTATAACTAACAAAGAAAAAAATACTCAAAGTTTTAATACATTTGTAAATACTCAATCTTATCAGATGTAGTATCTCGGCATTAGCATTACTAAAATTTTATTGTATATTTGTTTCATTAAAAACAGAATAACAACGATTGTAAACAGTTATAAGTACTTTTATGGCCAAATACTGCCTAAGAGTACGAGAAGTTTCACACTTTTTTCAGAATCTATTAACGTTATTAGTAATATAATAAATGATATTAAAGTGTGCATCATTAATTTTTTATAGATAGCATTTAATATAAATAAATAAAAAAGAAATATCAAAAATCTTTAATTTTCTGCTCCAATCAAATCTTAAAATTTATTTTTAACCGATAGATGGCGCTCCGATTCAGTAAACTTCAATGCGCTGCTATTGGTAATTCAAATGGTTACCGATAGATGGAGCCACGAAACATACAAAAGTGAATTGAAGGAAACGAATGTCTATTAAATCTGAAATGACTTTTTTTTTCCCCAAATAAAGTCATTTTAAGGTTTGAGGTACTTACAGTAGTGCCATCGACTGAAACGGAGACTTTTGACTGACTTGAAAGAACTTCTACAGTCAAGGTTTTGGGAAGACTCTCCTGCAGGCGGAAGCTGTTGTGGCGCTTTTCGCCTCCGTCGAGCCCATCGGAATCGTCTGAAAAAAAAATGGGAAATTATTTCTCTTGTGTTCAATTAATACAATATTTGCACGGTTTAGTGTGATTAACTTTCCGTTTTGAAGCTGCAGGAGGGCTACTTGGGATGAAATCTCGTAATTTTGAATCGTGCTTCTAGCCTAAATACATCTAACTTTAACAAAATAAAAGAGCTATTAACATTATTAGTAATATAATAAATATTAAAGTGCGCATCATGAAATTTCCATAAGATTTTTTTAAAAAAATTCAAATTACAAAACTAAATAATAGTTATCTTTAGAAGTTGGTAGAGTCTAAATGGAATGCTCTAGGACAAATCCTTGGAATTTTTAACCCGTTTCTGTCAAAAAAATTTTTCCTCAACTCCAAAGTTGGGAAATTAATGAAAAAAAAAACAATATTAAAGCATGAAATCTTATAAGGGAAAACGGCATTCTCAATTTTTGCTTATATATGTTCATGAATATAAAGAAATATGACTTTTTTCAGATTTTCGCGGCTCTCCCACCCCCTTTCAAAAACATTCTAAGGATGCAACAGGAATTTTGCTTTGCGAACTAAAATCGAAGAACGTAGCAAAATAACGGCCACCTTTAAAATTTTATATGTTCATCTCTCCATGCTTCGTTTCATTCGACTAATATAGATGGTTATCTGGAGAGGTATATCTCACCTAGTGAAGGAATATCTTCTTGGAGCTTTCGACTGGTGTCCAAAATGAAGAGAATGTTGATGACCACCGTGATCATCAACACGACTAAGAGCAGGAACTGGAAGAAACAAACACAAGGTGTTATGTTTAGTACAGCAGTAATACAGACGAAGATGAATTTGAAACGAGCGGGCGGCGGAAGGCAAGCCGAGAGCCTCATACCTGGAACAACTTGGAAAGCAACCTTCGAGGAGGCACTTGTCTGAGATACATGGAGGGCGAGAAGAGCTGCTTCTTGGGCACAAGTGGCTGTACTCGGGGGTTGGTTCTCCAGCCATCCATCCCGCGCGGCATAACACAGCATGGAGCCCTCACAACCGACTAGAACAGCGCATCGCCCAACTGAAAGAGAATGATGGATTAGATTCAAATGTTTCTGCCCATTACATTAAAAAACACATAAAATCGCAAAGTATTTATGAAGGGTCGTTAAGAAGCATAAGAAGTTTCACATCTTGTGTTTTAATAGGAAATTCTGAGGCTCAGCGAAATTTTGATTCCTTTGCTCAAAAGGAATTTCCTATATATAATAGTTAAAACAAGCAACACTTTTTATTCTTCAGCTTTTACACAAAGCCATTTATAATGTCACTTTTACTTTCATAATTGGTTTAATAAAAAGTTGGTGATAAATGAGGTAATAAATCAATATCGCTTTACCTTTTGATGCAGGTGTCCTTAACTGAATACAGAATTAAAGCTTGATTTTACTTTCATTTTATTGTTATTATAGCCAATACAAATAAATGAATTAAAGAAACAAAAATACAAGGTACCAATGTGTTTTAATTTACACTATAGGACTGATAAATGCGATTATCAGTCCTATAGTGTAAATCTATACATAGAATTATCTATAATCTAATCTATACATAGATTGCATATCTTAGTATACACGATGTCCACTCTAACTGTGGCTCAATAATTAATTTTTAAACCGTAGAGATAGGCATATACTCCCAGTTGGAAAAATACGTTAAATGATGTAAGGAATTATGTTTCATGCTGTTAGAATCAATAAATGTACTGATGAAAAAAATTCCAAGTCTCCCGGTCCTATTAGTCACATTTATTAACCCGTTGCCTTACGTTTTTATTAAACCTCCTAATTAGATGTCATCACCCATTTGATATATTTTTTAAATATTTCTATCTATTTAAGATGGTAAAGGATATTTGAGACATTTAAGCGTGACCAAGTGATTTTTGTATTTAAAATTAATTGCTACGTTGGCTTAACCCTTTATTTACTGAATTTACCTACTAGCAACTTTTTAATTTTGTTTTTTAATCATTAGATAATTTTTGTATGTAGAATAACCCTGGGAATGAGGAAAACACTTTTTTAATTAATTAAAATTACTTAATTAATTTAATTAATAATTGAAAAATTTTACTTTCTGCCTTCAGCTGCCATTTACTGCTTGTTATCGAAACCCCATTCTCCGTGTTCTTGTGAATACTGTCAGGAAAAACGGCCATATTGCGAAGGTATGAACGTGATTAAAGCAGTACTTTAAAGTACCGTCAGTAGATAAAGGGTTAATTACGGATTTAAATAGCGTACGGCACAAAAGAGCCGAACGTATGACATGCGACGCCGACCAAGGAGGGGTTAAAATATTCTGGACGCACAAACATTTAAAACAAAAAGAGTTCCATTTTTCTCCGATTAAAACTGGCCCACTTATGAAACTTTGAATTTCATTATTTCAACCCTTTCTAAGGCGGTGGCAAGTATACTTCCCACCAAACTCATCAATTTTTAAATGCTGTTTTTAAGGTTGGCGTAAGTTCCCGCCAAATTTTTCGATGAACCAAAAATCTGGATGTTCCAATTTCTTATCTCAGATCATAACAAAGTGTCTTGACATGGTAACTAATTATTAATTAATAAAATTAATTAACAAAAAATAATGTCATCCAATAAGCTAAATGAATTCCTTTTCTTAAATTAATCTCAATACCTAAGTTATTTTATTATACCACTACTAGAAAAAAGTGGCCTTATAAAGGGTGAAGCTAATCAACGGCAAGCGCCACCCATTGGTTGTCGAATCTTCATTGAGCAGACCAGACCGCATAAAAACCAATCCCACTATAGGCGTCTATGGGAATGTCTTTTACCACGCCAAGTTTATCATTATGCCCGCTAGGGTTTCCGTGTTTACTTTGATTGGCGCGAAACTGAGTTTTTTCTTCATCGTGTTTTGAAAACCATCCATCTTTATTTACAATTAACAACTAGTAACAAATTATTTTCAACCTTAATTCTTGTTCATATTAAGCTCATTGGCAAGTATTTATGTATTTGAATATTTTTCTAATTTATGCGTATTAGATTATTTACTTCATCAAAGAATTATACACTGTATACTTATTTCATGTTTAGTTTTAAAAATGGATTCATATTCAATACACTCAAGAAGGAATTAATTCTACTTTAAGTCACACACACACACAAAATACTACAAAGTAAAAATGTTTACATCCTCATCTCTCGGTCGTTGAAATAGAAAAACTTAACAAAGCATTTCTCGCCAAAAAAGGGAAATATCGCCAAATATTGGCATCGGAAACACTCCTCCATAGGCGCCTATAGTGGGATTGGTTTTTATGCGAGCAGACCATTGAAATGCGTCTAAAATAGTGACTAGAACTTAGCTGTTGGGTCGCGATTAGAATGAGCACCCTGTATAATGCATTGCCCCATGTGTATCCAACCGGTTTAGTTGCTGTAATGGCATCAGTCAGGCACGGGGACATGGGGCGGCGTACTGTAATTACATTATCTCATTAGAGTATAAACCTCGGCTTATAATAATATATGCAACTAGTAGCCGAAATCTCTTACATCCAAAAACCAAAGCAAGCGTTATTAATTATTCTACGTACGAGAAAATATTGTAAAAAAAAGCGACCTCGAGATCTGAATGAATCTTCGTGTTTTAGACCTCTCCGAGTCTGACACAGAAATTTTGAAGTTATCGCTGTCTGTCTGTCCATCTGTGTATATGTGAACATTGTAACTGAAAAGTGCAATGAGATAGATCAGTGGTGCGCAAACTGTGGGTCGCGGAAAATTTTTGTGGGTCGCTAAATGCAAAGAAATTTATTTGAGAGTAAAAAAAATATAAGGCTTTTCGTCAAGAAACGTAGTCGCGACCCCCAATGGGGTCGAGAAAAATTTTTACACAAAGTGAGGGGGTCGGAAATAAAAATAGTTTGCGCACCACTAAAATAGATGGATGAAATTTGATATGTAGTCTTTACACCAAATCTGTAGACCTGTATCGAATTTTGGACCAAATCCGTCAGAGGGAAGAGGTATTTTTACAAAACTCGATATTATTCGTTATAGTAGGGAAATGAACAAAACAGCGCCATATTTACAAATATTATTTTAACATAATGAATGAAAATATTACATACATGTTTCTTTATTTCGTTTACTTGAGCAGACTCTGCCCCGTGAAAATATTATTTCTGTGCGTACTACAGTGGCTACAATTAAAAATTAGTTTTAAAAATTATTACAGTAAAAATAGATCGGCTATAAAACTGGATCATCGAATCAATTTTTTAAAATTTTAACATAGTATTTAAATAGTCTACTTCATAAAAAATGATTACAATTACAAAACAAATAATAATAATGAAACACTAGCTCCATTTCGTCAGTGGCAAAGATAATTTTACATACTTTCACAAGTTTGTTTTAGGGGAATCCAGGATTTTTTTTTTTTTTTGGTCAAATGAGGTCGTAAAAATTTTGTGTCGCCATGACCTCATGGCTTATGTTAGTCAAAACACTTGAACTTTACTCACCTGACAATAAAAATCACAAAAGGACAATGCGATACTTTTGATGGTTTAACAAAAACACAATGAAATAACTAGCCAAAAAATGCTTTCGACCGCGTTAACGCTACAAGCACGAGTGGAATGACTACAAAGGCGGTGAAATTTTCAAGCCTGTTAAGTCAGAAAGCAACGTTGCCACGTTTTATTTTTTTAAAAAGAGAGAAAGAGAGATTAAGAACAAACATGTTTAGTGATTTAAAAAAGAAACGATCAAAAATTTGGTTTAGCTCTGGGAGAGACCGCAGCTCCATAGCAACTCCCTCCCCCCGGATTTGCCACTGACTCAATCGGTAATATTTGGTTGCATATCAATTAACACAAACTATTTTTGACAACAGAAGGTAACATGCTTTTTAGGAAATTATACCAGAAAATCGAAAGGAGAGCACTATCGATGAATTTTTTTTAAATATTCTACTCCCACACACGCGCAATCAATTTATTGCTGGCAACCAATAGTCAACTCCGTGCATTTCTTGTGGTTCATATAAGCACGCTAGCAAGCTCACATAAAAAAGCAACTTCCCAACTCACGGCATGAGAGGGAGAGACAATTTACGTGCGAATATCGCGTAAAGCATGCTTTTTATGTCTTTGAGCTTCCGTTTTCGCACGTGAAACTGAGCGATGATAACATTCGACCAGACTCGGGTTCCGAGCGAGTAGTCAGGTGAGTGGCGATGTTTACATTTTGCGAGTGGGTTGACAGATCCAGCATTTTGAGGTCATCCTCTTAGCCTGCGTCATTCGATTTCACCAGCCTCCCGCTCAGCAGGCGGAACACTCGACAAAAAAGATCGTTCGTTAAGACGGACGATTTTCATGAAAAGCTTACACTTCATTCGATACTCAACCGAGGGAAGAATTTTAAATCTCGCAGATTTCGTGTAAAACCAAGAGTTATCCATCCCACCTTTTCTTTTTTAGAGAAAAGGAGTTCCTGTTTATGGTCATTTTCTTTTTGGATGTTAAAATGCAATGCAAAAGAGAAAGAAAGCTGTCGTGAGACAGCGTTTTCCAGTTTCCACTTAGCAACCTTGAATCAGTAAAGACAAGGACAGTGAAAAATTTTTAAGCCTTCATCATACTATGGTTTGTATTCCTACATTCTGGTATATATATATATATATATGTGATATTTTAATTTTTTTAACTTTCCTAAATAATCTTAACGACACCTCATTTTAAATACTTCCACTTTCATCATAATTAACGCACTACAACTTTCTTTGCAAATCACGAGTTTCTCAAGGGGAATTCCCTATTCTGGGTACTTAAGCGTTCTGCGCATTCATTTCGGCCCTTTTTCACGCCGACATGTAAGCTTTCAACAACAACGCGCCGCTCGGGCGTAAACTTCTGAATTCTGGTCATGGAGCTGCAAACAAATTAAATACTTTACCTATGAAGAAATAACGCCTGATGCCTAAATAAAAGAAGATTTAAACAAATATCGTCTCTTCCTTGATGACAATGGACTGCCTTTCACCTTTTTAAAGCCTGATATTTCATATATGTAATAATCTCACTTAATTTTATTTCAAATTCTAATATTATATATTTTAAAGTCTTAATGTATTCCAAAATCACTTTTCTTAAACTCCAGTTTCGTTCTATTTCCCGCGCTGGAGGCATATTTATTACTAAAAGAATACGCGCAAACAAAACGCGAAATCAGCGACTCCTTGACGCCATGCATTTTCCCTAAAACACTTACGTAACTTACTAAAAATAGCTATTATTCCCTTCACTTTGATCACGTGTCTGTCTGTTAAATCCCTACCTGAGAAAAAGCAGGGATTTTCTGTTCTCTTTTGGCTTAAAAACTTCAACTAAGATGCACGTATGTCCGTCACTCCCATAATAAAATGAAAATTAGAATATAATTCGGCCTGTTTTTGTTATTTAACCACTACAACAACGAATACATTTTATATATTTATTAATTAAGCAAAAATCTACCAAATAAGTAAAACTAGCTAACTATAAGTATTGCAAATTCGAATGAAAGCTCCGCTTATTTTAAATCAAACCTACTCTTATACAGGGGTGGCGCCAGTGGGAGAAGGTTGCTATGCCCCCCCCCCCCGTCGGGGAAAATTTTTGTTCCCCGTTCAGGCAACGGAGTGTTCAACCAGTAGATAAATAAAAATATAGAGAAAATTTGAGACCAATTTCATTACACTCTTCCCCCCGTACAGCAAGTCGTGCCCCCCTTTCAGGCAGATCGTGCCACCCCCAAATAGCGCCACTCCTTCTCTTATAATGCTAAGACACACAAATGATTCTAATGCGAATAGAAAACGACATTAAACAAATCAAATAAAATTTAAGAACTAATAAAAAATTGAATTGCAATTCTAATGCAAGAACTAGAATTACACTGCCAAAAATGTAAAGAAAAAAATTATTATTTGAAGCACCAAAAAAGTTTGGCTTAACAGTATATCCAAGCAAAATGACATCGAAGGGGGAGGGAGCTATCCTCTTTCCTCTAAAAGAGTACATTGCGCATTCAATATTAGAAGAAGACAAAAAAAAAAGCATTCAGAGTAAATATTTCACAAGATAGTTGATGAATTACTCAAAATTCCATATGTTAAAGGAACAATAACGGTACTAAGCTGTAGTTGATGGATCGTCTGCATATATATTCTCTTCTTAAAAGAAGAGTTTCTCATTACTCTAAAAGACTAACTTCCTCGTCTGATCGCCAATGTTCCGCTCTCCGTATCAAAAACGAAAGACAACCACAGTCAAAGGACGAGTCCCACTCGTCCATCTTCGTCAGTAGCAATAGTTGTAAAAATGGCTGCTACGGGATTCCGCGCTCTTTAAGGCACGAGCGTCAATTTCTCTTCCTCAAAGAGAAAAACCGAAGTGAATAAGTAGGAACTCCTGTGTGTTTAGTGGATGACAAATGGCGCCAGATCAATATCATTTTGCCAGCGACAGTATCGTGCGAAGAGAAAAAACGATATTATAATTGACATTTTCTGCGTGGAAGAACATTTAATATAAATAGATGGGTTTTTCCTAGTGTTTATGTGACTAAAATCATGCGTCTAGTTTTTTTTAAGGTTGTTCCAGTCAGTATTAATAAGGAAATTTCGGAAGATGCACACAGTATGACGGTACGCGTAAAAAATATATTTCGACTCCATGTATTTGGTTTTACTAAAATGACCAGATGTTCCGGATTAAATGGGGAAATCCTGGATTTTAACTGTTTGCTTCCGATTTGTCCTGAATGTAACGTTCCGAATTTTACTCATAAGTAAATTGTTCG
The DNA here is from genome assembly GCA_013235015.1 of Araneus ventricosus. Classification (NCBI taxonomy): domain Eukaryota; kingdom Metazoa; phylum Arthropoda; class Arachnida; order Araneae; family Araneidae; genus Araneus; species Araneus ventricosus. The sequence continues at coordinate 264,077 of BGPR01000912.1, forward strand.
TATTAAAGATTAATTCATTTTCTTAAAAGTTAAATTTTTTATAAAAGTACTTCCAACCAACTTCCAAAAGTACTCCTTCCCAACTTTTGCCATACATATAAAATGATCAGACGTTCTAGATTACTCGGTTCGATTGCGTCGTTTTTAATTTATCAACAGATATTTCAAATTAAGGGGTGAAAAAAGATAAACTTGATTTAATTTTCCACAATTTTAGTTTCTGAAGAACTCCCCTTCCCAAATTTTCCTATAGACGGAATAAGTGACTTTTATTTCCCATAGCAAACCCGCCTTAAATTACACTTCCTAACATGGTATGGCATCATTGAATGAATCTTCCTTTTCAATAATTTAGACTGTGCCACAGTACTTTACTTTTCTCGCTTGGAGAATTTTTTGTACCATTCAGAAAGTATGGCTCCATATTCCCTTCTGTTTTAAATCTGAGCAAACTCTTTTACATGAGGGGTTGGGTTGGGTTGGTTTTTATGGCGCAAAAGCCATTTTTGGCCATGCTGCGCCAAACACTTCTTTTACACGAGGAACTGCTTCGCTTAGTAGTCAAAGCGATTAAATATCTTTCTCTCTTAGTCCTATAACCTATAATTCAAATTCAGTCTAATTATGATAAACAGGTGCACTGTTCATGGAATACAGCGGGGCTCGGTAATCCAAACATCTGTTGCCCGTTGCAGTGCGATTCTGAAACAAATTTTGCCAGTAAAATGCATAAGCGTCAGTATTCTGTCGGTAAAACCAATTTTATTACCAGTTTCTATCTTTAGAGTACATCATTCGCAGCCTTTTCTTCTCCTCCAGTTTTATTATTACCAGACAAGAGTGGTTGGCGTTCAAGATTTATTGGACAGATGAAAAGTTTAGACGTATGTTACCGTGAAACTGAACTTATTTTTTTACATATAGTACTTTAAGTTTAGTAAAATAAATTTGTTCCATTTTGATTGACAACCTTTTATAGTTTTTTTTCTGTTGAAAACCATAATCCAGTCGCCACAAAATTTCTTGGCGAAAAAGTGAATCAAATGGCTTCCTTAAATATCTTCTCAAGTCGGTTAGTTCTGCACCATTAACAGAGCTCTGCAGAGAGCGAAACAAACGATAATCTAAAGGCTGAAGATCAGAACTGTTATGCATTGAAACTTTTTTTTTGCAAGTTTTTCAGTTTTTGACGAGTCATCGAAGAATTGTATAGTCTGGCATTGCCATGATTGAACAAATATTTGATGTTGACATTAGAGATCAAAATCTATATCGGCAATAAGAGCTTGGCTAAATACTACGTGATGGTACTCAAACGAGAGTTGCTTATCAACTTTTATTAGAGTAACTAATCTGCGTCTGATTGTACAATCGTCAGACAGAATAAATCAAAATTGATGCGAAAAATTTTTTGCAGTGGGTCCTTCAGGGGCGATTAATTTGAATCAAATATTTACAATCATAAATTTTGCTAACCAATATCAAAAAATTGACAATACATGTTTCGAATTCAAGTGATGCCACCTGGAAAGGAGTTCCAAATAGAACTTCCGCGCCCCCAATGCTCGGTTGTGACCTTAATTCGGCTCACGACCCATAATTTAGAAGGCTCTAGAAAGTTAAGCAACTGCGACATTTGCTACTCAAGATATTTTCCCCCCTGTAGCCTTTAGGTGTAATGCGGCGATATATAATTTACTATCATTATTATCTTTTAAATAAGTTCTAATTATAGGTGTGTTTCTCTTTTTGAATTGTCAGAAAGGTATATTACGAAAGCAATGTTTCTATGTGGTATATATCATTGAACAGCATAACTCACGGTGATTTGTTCATCAGTATTTCAAATGCTTTCTAGAATTCCGGAAAGGAAGAAATGACTTTCATGAAGGACGTCACATTTTATGGGGAAACAAAACTTCAATTTTACGGTCTAATTCGTGTCAGATTTCGAATGGAAGGTCTGGCTGCTTAAGAGACGAAACGAAATCGTAAGTTCAGCTTTTGGAATTACTCTTGAAAGAGCGAACCGACTTCAGAATTGCGAGCCTACTTGTTATTCATTCGATCCATCAAACTTCACTTCGAAAACAAAGAATTTTAGACAGCTTAAACGTTTTAATAAATAAACAGCTTACAGGAGTTTTTCATAAATCAATCTTTGATGTTGGCATTGCCTTTTATGCAACACAGGAAAGTGATAATGTTAAAATTTATGAATTTAAGTTAAAACAAGCCGAAGAATTAGATCAGGGGTGATTGTGGCTTCATGAAAAAATATCTGAAATTTTAGCAGGAAAATTATGTGTAGGGAAAGGATATGCATTCACTCATTACGACGCAGATTCAACTTTTGCGTGCAATTTTTAATACGCCTTTTTCATATAAGAAATTGATTTAATTTATTTTATCTTAGTTCATGAGTTTTTAATAACATTCTATAACATACATGAAAAGAAACCATAAAAATTGATAACAAAACAATATGAAAAATATAGTAACATTTTGTATGAATACCATTAATGAATATTTATATAAATTCTGAAGTGAGGTAGGTATTCTTATTTTAGGTATGGCATTTTCTAAAAAATTCATTTGGATTGACACAGCATAATCCAAAGTAATTTTTCCATAGTATGGATTATAATTTGTGTAGTCCGTAGTAGAAGCCGAAATTGCGTAGAAACTACGGAGAATCCGTAGTAGTTTGAGTCTTTGGCACTCTTAAGTTTTAAAAAATAGATTTATCAGAAAATACCGGATTTCCGGTATAATACCGGAACACAGTCACCTCTGCTATTAGATTAAATTTTGCATGCCAGAATTTATCCCAAAAAACATGGTAGAGTCCTGTGCACACGAGTCTCGAAAAATGTTAATTTTGGATTACCCTGAACCACCGAAGAGTAATGGACTCATTCAAAACCGTAAATATACAGATTCTCTAATATTTTAATGACTGCAGATGAATGAGATTCGTATTATGTAGGAATGATGGAAACGTTTCGATAATGGTGGATTGCCTGCCGTCACATTCATGTGGGCAAGAGCGTTCATCCATCGACTTTCTCGTATACTTACATAATACGACGCGTTTGGTGTTTAACTTCATAGAACAGTGAAAAGAATCGAGAATGCATTTTGGACTTCTTATGACCGATTGGGTTCAAAATTTATTACAGATATACAGTTTTGGAGTAAAGATTTGTGCTAAAATTCGCACATCTAACCAGCATCTTTCAGCTATCGCGTCCACAAACATGCCAGTGATCGATTTGTTCTAAAATTTGATACAAACCTGCAATTTCGTTCACATGCACACGGAAGACTTTCTGTAGACAAATTTCGCTCACAATTTGACAAGAATATGCAAATTTGGTGTAAAGTTCATGCACCAAATTACATCAATCTAGCTCATCGTGTTTTTGAGTATAAACAGACAGACATTATTCCAAAAATTATTTATTTTCCAGACTTAGAGGTTCGAAACGTGGAGATTCATCAAAAATATCGAAGTCGAATTTTCCGATGATAAAAATATACTCTCTCTCTCTCTGTATACTTCGCATAAGAGAAAGTAAAAATACAAGACCAATCATTGTAAAGTGCATTAAAGAGGAAGCGTCCAAAGTAATGAAATAATTTATCTACAGACAACTATTAAAAGCAGACCCAACTGCTCAGATACTCGATTTTTCGTCGGGAGAGAAGTATACGGAAATACTTCACCTAGATGCTACATCGGATTTTTACAAGGAATGTGGAACAATTTTAAAATAATAAGATTCCAATTTTATAAGACATTCTTTAAAAGAGATGCTGAAGAACAAAGTTTTAAACAACGATAAAAACAAAATCCTCGAAATCGATTTATCGGTAAGTTCCACAGTAGAAAATGTGAGGGGTCTATCACAAAAAGCATAACAGAATCAATTTACTGGTGTATCGAATAACTAATAAAATAAATTAAAGTCACAACTACGAGATAATTCGAGTATTTTTATTGAATTTAAAAGAATGCAGTACACTGTTCTTTGATACGGCAGCCACGGAGATGAGGATATAAAGGAATTCTCATACATAGTTTTTATGAGATTATCGCACCGTTTAGAACAGTGATGCGCAAACCGTGGGTCGCGAGAAAATTTTTGTGGGTCGCTAAATTCAAAGAAATTTACTTTTAAAATAAAAAATATATATGGAGTTTCTCCAAAAAACGTGGTCTCGACCCCTACACGATGTGAAGGGGGTCGAAAATGAAAACAGTTTGCGCATCGCTGGTTTAGAAGCAATATGAGGGCTATTTTGGGACAGATTCGTAATTTTTTAACCGAGATCAGAAGACACCTGGATGAAATTTAGCACATGGTTTTTATCACCTGAACTGAAGGACTGAATCAAATTTCGGGCCACATCCGTGTACAGGTGGACTGTTTGTCGATCTGTCTATGCGTGTGTATATGAAGGCGGTCACTTAGAAACGCGACGAGCTGTTTGATAAGTGATCTTGACACAAACATTGCAAATCTGCATCCAATTTTCGATCCAATCAGTCAAAGGAATGAGGTCCAATCTGTATACTAGCTTTTCGAAGAAGCTAAACACAAAACATAATGAGAAAGTATGGCACAAAAATTGAGGGAAAAACACTCCTGCTGGTTAACAATATGGTTGAAATAGCGAATCCAAAAGCTAGATATGGTGTATTTTGAGACAGTTTCATATCGATTATAACACAGCCGATAACGTTACTAATGTTCTATGTACCTTTGAAAATGCTAAAATCTGTTGCACGTGGTAAAAATTGATATGAAATGCAGTTAAATATTATACAAAAAGAAACTAAAAAATATACGTAGATAATAAAAATACACAAAACTTCAAAAGTTTCTTTAAAAAAGAAAAGAATTCAATATTATTTATCGATAGAAATAATTGCGGTCATGCTCATGATATGCTATTATGAATCTAAGTTAATGCCCTCGTAGAAAAAATGTTACTCACTTCAAAACTATTAACAACTTTTAGTACAAGCCATAGTTATACAATAAGCACAATTCTAGCTTCGAAGTTCGATTTCATAACGCCTTATGTGTCACAATTAATACTATCTGCCATGCCACTTAGCCTTTGAACCTCTCCGTGCAAAAGTAAAAAAATGCGCCCCTATGGAACTACAATGTAAGAATTCTAAAAAAAAAGGTGTATGGTCTTTTTTTACATTCTTTAACGAATGTCCAAAAAGCAGTGTAACTCAGTAATTGACACAAATACGATAACTGTTCACTTAAAATACTTCATTTAAAAAAAAAAAAAACAGTTTACAGGAGTATAATTCAGACGATTTTTTTTTACGAACTTTTAGTTCAAAGAATTCTCTAATTAACTCGGACACATCTAAACGGTTTCTTAGTTCATACGCAATCCCTAATATATCGAGGTCTGACGATCTTGTTTGAGATGTTGCTGTTCGCAAATAGTTCTTGATTATTTTTAGTTTGTAAAAACTACATTCCCCGGATGCAACACTTATTGGAAGATTTAGTAAAATTCTTACAGCAATGCTCAAGTTTGGAGCAAAATTCACACAGATATTGTCTTTTATATATATTACTGGAGTAGTGCCTTGAAAGTTTTGTGCTCATTAGTACATAAAATTAGATTTATCGTTTTTTAGAATTTTTTCAGAAACTTTTCTAATTAATTCAAGAACTCCGTTGCGTTTTTTTCCCCCTCATTTTGTTTTGGGAATTTTACGCCCCTCAATTATTTTAATCCGCGCCTGGGCACGGACTAACGGAGTGTTCGTCCGGCTGTGCATCCGCATTATAAACCTGATATATATGATACAGGACAGAACATGAAAAACGAGCAATGTCACACATAGAAGATTCACAAAAAAAAAGTCGAAATATGTGGGTCGCCAATTTGGCAAAGAAAGCTCTTTTGACCCAAGAAATGCAGCTTCCCGCTTCGCTCATTACATAAATTCAAGTAGCTACAATAGAACTCGAAACGGCATTCCGCACACACGTCGCTTTCCGTTACGTATTTAAGTCTTGTCATGGCATAGCCGAGAGACACAATGGTGAAAACGGCACGAAGTGTATAATTTGGCAAAGAAAAAATATTATAAATTTACGATTATGACAGAGCGAGACACGTTCGAGAAAGACCTTCCGACTAACTCTATCTTGTCCCCACGTCACTGACCCAGTTTTCGAAAACAACGTCTTGAAAGGGATGCTTTCACGGACGGCGGGAATGCTCCACAAAAAGGTTTCAAGGCCAATCTGGCCTTGCACTTGGTGACTGAATTATCAAAACACTAAAGGGTCCCAAGAAAATCTGATATTATAAAGTTTTTTGATGATATCAAACTTTGGCGTCGGTTTTCATGTGTTTTTACAGATATTAAAGTAACTCCAACCAGATACGGGGAGAATTAAGGCACCAATAACGTGCGTCGAAAATCGTGGCTATTTAAATCCAAGACTCCCCATAAACTACTCTAAGCAGAATCTCGAAAATTCAGAGTGAGCGAGCGAGTTTAGGTTTTATGGCGCAGTATGGCCAGATTTAGCCATACTGCGCGACGCAAATGGTTAGAAACAGAACAGTGTGATAAAATGTATTCATAATCAAGGATACTTCAGATATAGGAGGAAAAAACAGTTAAAAAGGTAAACCAGAAAGAAAATTTAATTAAAATAGTCAAACGAACAAATGGTTGAAGACATTAAATGCATGTTATATAGTATAGCTTTTAAGAAATTAAAAATATTTGGATGGTGTTTCTCACCCAGCAATTCAGACAAAGTTAAAAACGATGAATTAAAAAAATGAATTCGATGTAGATTAAAATTTGAGCATTCGATTAAAATATGATAGACAGTGAGTTCAACATTATTACACGTGGGGCACATTGGTGGTCTCTCGCCAAAAAGAAGGTGCTTACGTGTGACTCGAGTGTGTCCTATACGAAGGCGAGTCAGTTTGACATCAGTTCCTCGTATAGGCAGAACTGGCCACAAACCAATAAAAGGTTTGATGAAATGCAATTTATTGCGAACCTGCAGATTCCATGTCTCTTGCCACAGAGAAAAAATGCGTCTTGCGCAACTGATTTCTTCACGTCACAGTAAGGGATTTCACGGTGCAAGAAAGAAGCGGCTGTCTTTGCACTGTGATCTGCCAGCTCATTTCCAATAATTCCCACATGACTCGGAATCCAACAAAACAAAATGCGAAAACCGAAATTTCAGACGAAAAATCCGAAAATTCAGAGAGAACTCTTGTTATCACTCCACTAGAAAAATTACTCTTACATTTCAATTGGAATACCACATTTTCTTCAGACAGAACTATTCGAATCCTCATTATTACATAAGTCTATAATTTAGTTAATGAAATTCTTTTGCAGTATACAGCATACATTTATTCGTTATAACTACTAAATATACTTCTAAACATATACATGTATATATGTCGTTATTGTCACATTTTTAGGAGTGAATATTGCGAAAGTTTGCATTATTACAGCGGAAAAGCATTTTTAATTGGCACTGTCACTTGGTGAATGAAAAAAGAAATGGAGCTCAGTAGGACAGGCAAGGTTTCTAAATTGAACGAATTCCACTTAAACACTAGAATTTTTCTACGATACGTAACGACATGATGATCACTAACACAACTTTTTTTTTTACAATCTACAAATGTCTGACGCTACTCTAGACAAAGATATAAAACTTGTATCGATGATTGAAATTATTCCATGTAACACAGTAACCACACATTTAAAAGGATATTTTAAGTCAAGTAAAGAACTGAAAGGAGCATCCTTTGAATAACTAAATTTTCAGATTATTAAGAAACTCCTCTTCGAATATCCTAAATATTTTTTTAAGTAATATTATTGGTGTAAACTATAAGTACACTTACCTTAGAGGTTCCTGTGGCTATTTATTCTTAATAAAAGCAAGACATCTGAGGACTTTCATACACGAAATTTTCAAATGATAACAAAATTACTAGAGACAACAGTTCCAACGCGATAGCGGTTACCAACAATTCAAAACTTTTACAGAATAATTTGGGAGGGAGCCTTGTAAACACTGAGTAATAAAATGGTACACATTCTTCCAACTTTTTAGTTTAGCTTCCCACTTGATTTAGCAAGAGAACGCTCGACACAGACCTAACAACAGAAGCTCTACAATTTTTACGATCTTGGGAGACAAACCGACGGCTCATTGTTATTCCTCAGCTGTTTGCCTTCACGGGAACATGAAAAAGAATCAGACATTCACATTTCGTCGCGCAAATATGATTGGACGGACCGGGAAGTTTCGCCATTTTCAATGAAAAGTGATCGGACGCGAGTGAAAACCCGCTATCCTGTTAGCAGGCGACGCGAACATAACAATGAGTGTTATAAAGAAATAAGCAAACCAAATAGGCATCCGATAACGACATCAAATTTAAAATTAAAATGAAAACTAGAATTTCTTGGAGGGCACACATACATATCTTCACAAGGGAAAAACTGCGTTTTAAGAACTTCCAAACTACAGTAGAGTCTCCCTACAACGAAGTCTCCCTACAGCGAATTTCTCCCTATAACGAAATTTTTAATCGGAATGTTAAAAAAACATTCTCCATATAATGAAGTGGTTGTCTCCCTATAACGAATTTTTTCAGACTTTCATCTTTTCGATTTTTGTCATTTTTGAAGAAAGTTGCTAATTTCTGTGCAAACAAATCGCTCACACGTATGCCTGTTTCTGGAACCACTCGCATTGTTCATTCCAGCGATAACACATAACAATAGAATACTATATGAAGGGTAATGCAGTTGTGGGGACCTGGGTTTCTACACAGGGAGCAACATTTCTACGGGTCAAGATTCCAAGAGTAGGGGTGGAGCGGGGGTGGAAACAGCAAATGGATGTGATAATATACGCATTTTATGTTTATCCGTACTAGTACATATTATTCTCTAAATTGGTGAATTGTCTTCGCTTTTAAGCATTTTATTTATACAGCAAAAAATAGTATAATTTTAACAAATTTATAATAAATATTACTTCATTTTTAATTGAAAGTCATAATTAAATATTTTTGAACTTATCGCACATACTAAAAGGTTTGTAACATTCACTTAAATAACTGCAAAAATCTCTAATCTCCGTATAACGAAATTTTCTCTATAGCGAATTTTTCAACTGGAACCAAGCGATTTCGTTATAGGGAGATTCCACTGTAGTTTAAATGGCATGTTTACGATAAGCAACTCACGCCAGTACTTATGTCTACAAGACTCATCACTCCACAGGTAAATAATATATTAAGGGTTTCAGACTCTGGTTTTCTGAGACAAATTAATCTGGGACGGGAGAAGGAAGGGTTGTTCAAAAGAGTTAAATTGCACTCAGTTACGACAACTAAACAGCGTCACCGATTAAAGTCCCAATACGTGTTTCTACGCGTCTAAGGTGATGAAGAGGATTCATGTAATTACACAATTTCGTTTCATAGTTTCATTACACATAATATCGATTATTTAATTCAGTAACTTTTATATATGTTACTGTGAAAGACCGAAATTGGAGAATGTCAACTTTCACCGGTGGCATGACTATGTGAATGTTGACATTCACCGGTGACATGACTATGCGAATGTTGACATTCACCGGTGAAAGTCGACATTCTCCAAATTTCGGTCTTTCACAGTAAAATATACATTAGGATTAGAGTCAGGACTGTTCCGCAGGGCGTAATGATACAACAGGTACCTTTTCCGGTATTATCAAATTGAGATGTCGCTGAAAGCGTTCGGAATTTTTTTTAAAAAAGTTAATGAATGAGATGCTATTAATTGACTATAATTTAATCACTCTTGCGGTTAAACTGGACAAAATCGTTTGAAGTTAAATATACAAAAAATACTTTAACTTCAGAAAATATGAAATTGCGTGACTATTTCAAGCCTTTCGTCCCTAATGACCACACTTATAAAAAACAGGGAAAAAAATGCATGTTAAACTGATTCCGGAAAGAAAAAGTTAAAGACCCATGAGAAGAGAACCCTGAAAAAATTATCCTTTCAGTGCCTAAGTTCGTATCATCATAGTGGTTGAACTGCCTTGGGTACTTATTCTAGATTTAAAATTCTCAGCTACTTCTGATTCCAATATACTCCCATACCAATATCTCAGATGCTGTGGAACGAACTTTACTTTCTACTTACTTTACAGGCTTCCGATAAAATAATGATTATAAAATATTTTCAATACGTTACACAGCACAACAAAGTTGCTAAAAAAAGAGCAAGGTTTCATAATAAAGATTACACATCCTAACTAGTTAAAAATTTTACTCAATTTAAAACACTTTCCACTAATTTAAGAAAAAGAATTCAAATAGAAAACGAAACGGACTGAGTGCGGCTGCTAGGGAACATATTTGAGCTTCAAGATGCATCGAGGTCAGATTTCATAGATTTTTTATTTTTATTTTTATTTATTTATTTATTTATTTATTTTTTTGATAACGTCCCTTTTTTTTAAAAAAAAAAAGTTGCATGACGAGTATTTCTACTATCACTTTAACTTTACTATTTAAAATTAACTTTTAACAAATAACATTTTTAGAAACTAAATCTAGTTGATCCTTTTTAATAGAAGTCACTTTCTTATAACTACAATTCGGGACAAATCCGGGACACTTTTTCATTGCAGGACAAAGTCAAAATTCGGAACTGTCCCGGCCAATCCGGTCACTGTATTTAAGCACGGTATCGTGGAAATTTCCATCAGTATAAAATTATGCAGGGGGAAGGGGGTAACGGGATGCTCAAACACGGAGGCTTAATGCTGAAATGCAAGTGGCATTACAAAATACATAATTATAAAAATTATCAGTAGTGAACGTACTACACAAACTGCTTTCATGAACTTTATCAGGCACTTATACAACCGCATCATAACAGCATTACTAATATAATAGCCCAGATGTGTCTCTCACTGATCCGGAAAAGCCCTGACGTCAACCAACAATAACATTGGCGGCATAGCACTGCGAGACGTTAAACAGTATTGTTTCATTGTTAGAGCACCTAAATTTCAGCATTTTTAAATTTAAAAAAGGAATTGCCGTTCTAATTTCAAATTTAATAGCTCTAAAATAGTGAAATAAAATTTGCTATCGATGGATATAAAATTTATCTCGCTATGATCAATAGTTCCCGAGAAATTTTTAATTATATTAATTATGTATTTCAAATTAATTTCCGTTTTTTAATAGAAACTAGTAAATCACATCAGTGGTATATCATGCCCGTGATATAGTTTGGACGCCACGATGCATCTGATTATTTATTGTAATCGTGATGATATAATTTGATATTTTTTTTTTTTTACATCGTTTGACAAGCAGAGCAGTCCTTTGTTTTGATAAAAATTTCGAAAAAGAATTCCTTTGGAATTTTAACATTTGACTTACGTTTGACAAGCTCAGAATTTCATGGTTATCGAATTATAATAAAATTGCTAAACAACGAAAAATACTTCACAGGGAATGTTGTTTACCAAGAGGGTTTTTGAATAAAGAAAATATGTAAATAAAAAAAAATATTTCCTGTCATAGAACATAAGTTTATTTATTTTTTTTCAATGAATGTTAAACATTTCTCTCGCATTTATATCTATTTAAACGCGTCAAATTTGACGGGAAATCTCTCGAAAGAAGAGGCAATTTGCACAAGTCATACCATAACGGGTGATTTTCTAGTAATATAATAAAAGATAAAGACAATAAATTTAACATTTTAAAAAGCTATCGGAATTGAAATGCCATACAAAGCGGCGATTGTTCTCTGAAAAAGTTTCATCGACGAAAGGAATCGCAGCCCACCCACACAGCGGTTTGCATCGCTCGAGTAAAAGACGGGCGAGACCCTTTTCTTACGAAGAGCAGAATAAGGTCAGGGCGTACGACCGGAAACAAAACAGTTCGCCTACCGTCAGAAATACGAGATGAAAAGGCACCTCTGACCCCTTTTTCAGATCAGAAAACCATCGTCTGCACAGCTTTCGATAAGGGGCTTAGAAGAAAGTCTGCTCCGGAAAAAATCTAATTCCGAGGGAAGAGTTCTCAATTCCCTTTCAAGACGCACAGGGCCGGAAATTCCGAAAGCAAAAGGGATTAGAAAGTGATCGTCGATTTCTGCAGAATACAGTTATCTTCGGCGACCCGGAGGCCGAAAATAGTAGGGTTGAAGAGCCGGCGCTATAACGGGGAGGCCATGGTTTTCATTGTGAGCACAGATCAAACGCAGTGGAGCAAGTGACACTTTCAACAACTTTTAGAAGTTTAACTCACTTCGGAGTGCACGCTTAATACGGAAGAAAAAGGGGAAGAGTGAGTATAGGCACGTTTGTAGCGTCAATATATAAAGTAGAAAATAGTGGTTTTCGAGTCGCATGCTGTATTAAAACTTCAATATGCATAAAACTGTGAATTTTGTGTATTGTTCACAGGCAATTAAGTAAACAATCATACATTTTTGATCCACAACCAATTTATGCATTGCAATATGTGAAATCGCAAAATTTCTTTAAATGAATAATGAAGCTGAAATTATTTCTTGCATCATTTGTATTATTTACCTGAATTTTTTTAAAATCAAAAATCTTGGTCTCTTGGTCTTTCTCGAGCTAAACTTGTTTTTATAATGTTTCCTCTTTCACAATACACAGGCAAATGTTCAAAGCACAGTCACTAACACACATTGAACATTATTTATAAAAGAAACATCAATGTTACGATCGGTTCAATTTATTTTTTTTTAAAGTTAAACTAAGCAGAGCTAAACCGACTCATTCCGATGATCACTTCACGCGGCGAACAGCATATGAAACAACCGGTAAGAAACGAAAATGAATTTGAACCAGCCAACTTCTGTACATTTATCAATTGTAGGTTAGCATAACAAGAGGAGAACAACACAGTGAAACATTTCTAGGACTTTCTTTTTTTTTTCTCCCAAATCAGGATCAGAAAAATCCCGAGATCGACAAAAAGTAGGCCTTTACGGAAACCTACTTTCATATGCAGGAGTGGGTAGATGTTCCGAAACCGAAGAGCGCTGACAGCTGGTCCGTTTCACATGGCTCTTGGCACAGCTTCCCACGTTCCACGCCATTACGGCTACCATTTTTCTTTCAACTCATTATGCAAGGTGCAGTGCAAACGCATATATATACTGCGAAAAGTTTTAACTCGCGTCGCTACTGTTTGTGATAATAACAGAGGAGTAATAACAAATAAAGGTGAGAATTAAGGTTCGGAAAAGTCAGCTCCTAATACAAAGCTTCGCATGAAGGAAAATATTTAATTTAACTCTCTGAACCCGGCTAGAGCGAGAGTTCCATTGTCTGAAAACCTGGAGTGAATTTCCGCTCACAAAAACAGAATGGAATCGTCACGTTCTTTACAGAAATTCCATTAAGTCGAATTATCAACAAAGAGAGGAACTACATTTTTCCTAAAAAAATTCACCCAGGCGCCCGAAACCGCATGAGTCCGGCTTCTGTAGACCGGGCGGTTTGAGGCGCGATAGGGCTCATAGGGTTAAAGAGCATCGATTTTGATTGAAATTAAGCTATTGTATCACATTTGGTCAACCTTCTTTTCAGTTTTCAAAATACTAGACAAAATGAAAGCTGTTGTATTTCTTGAAAGTGCTGTGAAAGTAATTGTAAGGACACAGCAGAGCCATATCAATACCACCTTTCTCAATATTTTGAAATTTCAAAGAGGAAAAAAGAACTAAATATTTTCGCAATCAATAACAAATATTTCTAAATTTTTCTTCACGCGTGGTAGTAAGCATGTAGTCTCATGTTTATATCGGATGCTACAAAATTTCAGAAATATTCGTTATCGAAAAATTCAGATCTTTGAAATTTCAAAAAAATGAGATAGGTGGTGTTGCTTGTTAAGCGACGATGTTACATAAAATTAAATATAGAGAAAAATTAGAAGTTGCCATCACAACTTTTCGTTTTAATAGACAATGGATTGGAGATTTAAAAAATTGAACAGCATGCCGATTTCATGAAGCTAACTTTCGACTGTCCGCAAAATTTTATAAAATAACATGTAAAAAAATGGTACATTAATAATATTTTTTTAAATACAAACTATCTGTGTCAAAAAGCGCATTATGTTTTTTAAGACTTTTTCTAGTTTTCAGATTTAAAAGTTTCTAGACACATAAGCAAATTCAAGTAAAGTCATCTGTTCTTCATAATAATTTCTAATAGTTCGGTTCATTATTTAGCTACATTTATTTATTATAGAACTAGTCATTTATCAAAATAATATTTACTCACGAAAAGGCTTTTATAGATTGATGAACATTGTAAAACATTATATAATTAAGGGGGAAATAATATTTGATTATTAACTATTCAGACATACTACTAACTAGTGAAGTTCTATCCGTTCAAATATTGCGCGTTTTTCAAAAAACGGGATACAATATTTTAAATTATACCGATCTTGAGTTCGAAATTTACTTTATTTGATTCAACAGTAAAAAACAAGAGTTGCAACATCGATAAAAAAAAACCTTCCGAAGTTACACAATTTGTCTTGTTTGAAAGTGTGGTCTAAAAAAATGTCACAGACTCTCCGTTTCTTCTGCCTATAAAAATATGACACGTTGGCGGCTCTGAGATTCTTGCCCTATTTGAAAAAAATAATATTAAAAGTTCATTTCACTGGAAATACACGAAACAAATACTCAAAACAAATGAGTGGTTATTTTCTAATCCAAAAATTTACTTTCGGGAGGGGAGGGGAATTAGAACGAAAGAACTTAAGCTTTCAAATTGACGATTTAATCACATGATTTTGAAAGAATATAGAAAATTTAGATTTACAAAAGTTCTCGCATTCAAGGAAAAGTCCCTCTCGTAAGATATATGAAAGTCATATTTTGCCTTCCCAGGGTTCATACACATTTCCTTAAAAGAAAATCAAGGACTTTTAAGGACTTAAAAACCAAAAAATAAGGACCTCTAAATTGAATAAACTTAACGAATTGTCGCACGCATCTTTAAATAAAATGTCTCATTTTTGCAAATTCAACCTATTAGATGATAAAGTATAATATAAAACATAGATAGAAGATACATTACAAATTTAACACAACAAAAATTCTTAAAAATATGAGTTAATAAACTGATGAAAAAAACAATGAAACTGGTAATCAAATGAAATATCTTTTAATTCCAAACTTTTTTCATTCAATTTTACACCCAAGGTATTTATTTTAATTTCTTTTCAATAATCGTTTTTCTTAGTTCATGCGATTGAATAAATAAATTTATGTCCTTTGACTTTTCAGCCTCATTAGCTAAATCATTTGCTTCCCCATTTGTTTGGGGTATTTGGTTTGGAACATTTTCTTTTATTTTAAAAAAATCTATTTCCTCCTAGAGCTTTTCGTTTCAGTCTTTTCTTCGGATCTTTCACTTTCTAAATACTGCATGTATTTTGCTCTAGCTGAGGTGGCAAAAAGTAAGGACTTTTAAAAATAGGGCATAAAAATAAGGATTTGTGAGGACTTTTAAGGAGTAAATGTAAAAGTAAGGACTTTTAAGGACGCGTACGAACCCTGCTTCTCCTCTCCTCGTTTATTGGTTTTTTAATATGGGACTTAACAGTGAGGAAAATTAACACACCTGAAAAAATCAATTTGAAATTTACTTGCTTTTGTCGCCCTAACTTTTAAAGACTCGAGTCACACAATATTGAGTCAACTCGGCCACTTTCTCAACTCCTGGTCGGAAACCGCAGGGAAGCACAATACATCCGCATGCACCATGCTATTCCGGTAGAAACAAGGCTCTGTTGAACTGTGACCCAAAAGATCGCCTCATCAGCAATAATAGAGAGCACAATAGGCAACAGAGACATCGTTGAAAGGTTTTCCCTTTCTTCCTAAATATGCCACTAATGCCGACGGCTGAAAAGTGACGCCATGCTCCAAATAACCACCATTCAGAATACAAAAGGGCCCGTTACGCACGGAGGAGCAATTCGAAACGGATGTACGAGAGTTATTAAAAGTATCACACATTGTAAGTAGATACAGATTAACAAAAAAGGGAGGGGCGGGAGCATCGAGAGTGAAAAGCTGCTTGTAAATGCATGGAAGAAATATTAAAATGCAAAATGATAAAACCACACACATTATGAACTTTAATTCCCTGTCGTATTATGCAGATCCAAGACTTAAAATGCATTTTAAGGGAATAAAATGCGAAAGACTGTAACAGTTATCAAGCCTAACACATGATGAACTTTGGGAAACTTTCTCTACGGCATTTCAAATATTTTCTCCTTTGACTTATTAGATTAATGCCCCAGCTTGAAATTGCACAATAAACTAAACGGAACTTGAAAATTTCAATTATGAAGATTACAGATCAATTATAAAAGATGATAACTATATCTGGGCGCCACCAAATATTACAACAGTGTCAGCGGGTCTGGTGCATGTTAAAACCATCGGGGCCAAATGTCCTCTGGCGTGGCGCGGAAGTTCAGAGAGGGGTGCTGGATGAGATGTCGCCCCTGTCATCTGACAACAGTTCAAAATTACGAGGTCCGAAATAACCCTCGTGTTGCTTTAAAACCGGACGTAAATATAGTTAAATTAAACATCTACACACAATATAAAGATATAACATCACAATATAGATAACGCGTTTAAGCCAAAACGACATTCACATGCCCTTGCCAAATAGACGATTGTTCTAATGAAATGATAAGACGAATCCACAAACAATTATCTAGAAGCCAAGACTCCCGCGCTGCAAAACGGTGTTGGCCATTCACCTTATCTCGTTTATCTCTTGCAAAACATCTGAACAACGAAGTACAAAGCTTACGAACATGATAAATTATACAAGAACAACTTTACAGCTAATATGATTCACTAAATGAAAATCATTCACCGATTCTCTGTCTTCCATTCAAGCAGAAACGAAAAATTTCTTCCCTTATCTAACAGTGCACACTCCTAAACAAAGGCCCGCACGATATCTGCAAATCAAATCCACCCTTTCATACACCACGGATTTCAAAAAGGAAAGCTCAAGAGGTACGTATCCCCACGTCTGTTAATTAAAACTCATCACCAAACGAAGCGCCGGCGGAAACAACAAAGGATCTCCCTCCCCCTCTCGAAAGGGGTGGACGAAAGTGTCGTCCAAAAGGGACGTCCGGACCATCTGGAACCTCAAGTGGGTCGCCAGCATCACCCGTACTCGAACGTACGAAATATTCGAACACTCCATCAGTTTCAGCTGCTTCCCCGATGCCGAACACCCTCGATTACAACTACTTTCTGCTCCTCACACTAAGGGGTCTCGACAAACGTTTCATTTTTCTTCCCCTCCCTCCCTGAGTACTGTTTTTTGCTGGCTCGAGTGAGAAAGGCTGTCAACGAGGCGACTAGAGTGTCATCCAAGAGAACGAGCCCATTACCTCAAGTAGTGTAGCCAATGAAAAAAAGTTATATTGCTCAAAACACATGTACGAGAGGTTATCCCCCCCCCCCTTAACTTCCTTTAAAATATCAATAAAAAATTCATACGAAACATTTATTTCGTAGAAAACGTGGGAACACCTCTCCTTTTTCTCTGTGTATGCGATATTTCTTACGACTGCAGTACGCCAAGACTCTTGATATCCTCTGAATACATTGAAAAATGAAATGTGCAACAATTTTCCCGCCAGTGAAGTTCAATCATGTATGCAAATCATCCGGACTCAAATTTAAGCTCTTCGCAACGGGAAGTGTATAAACAAGGTGAGTAAAATACTCGAATTCTTTCATGATTTTAACAGTAAATGAGCGATTTTATTGGAGCTAGACTTGCACAGTAGGATGGTACAATTTTACTTAAAATTTCAAATAAGAATAAATGTTAAAATTCTATGTAGTCATCAATACTGCCCACAAGTTTTTACAGTCATCTAGGACAGTGGTTCCCAACCTGTGGGCCTCGGATAGCGTATTAATGGGCAGTGAAATGCTAGTCAAGAGTCGAAGTCAGGGGAGCTAAAAAGAGTTTTCACTTGTTTCTTGCTTTATAAAACAATATATTTTTATTCCTTTTACAGTAACCTTCACTAATTACTAGCATATAAAGGCATGTGTGTGTGTGTGTTTCTATTTTTTTATTTGTATATTTAGTTAGTGGGCCTCAAAATATTTTTTTACACAACAGATGGTCCGCACACCACCGAAAAGGTTGGGAGCCACTGATCTAGGAACATACTTGATCAAACATCAGTCAGTGAGAACTATTGGAAAATGCCGCAT
This sequence comes from Araneus ventricosus, assembly GCA_013235015.1. NCBI lineage: Eukaryota > Metazoa > Arthropoda > Arachnida > Araneae > Araneidae > Araneus > Araneus ventricosus. The sequence goes on from BGPR01000912.1 coordinate 282,480, forward strand.
GCATTCCTCCAAATAAATTAGTTTTTGATGTTGATCTTTCGTCAATCCTTATTGAAAAATTCGCAAGGAAAGAGGGCAAGGTTCTAGGTATTTATACGGATCGCTATGTTTCATCCATCGTCCCCTAATAGTATGCTTACGAATAGTGTGTGCAAAATAAGCAGCGGATCTAGCAGGAATACACATAATATTGGAAAGTCGGTTTTTATCCACCCTGCACACACTTCCCAGTTGAATGGAGTACACTTATTCACACTTAGGGGTGTCACTTATTTGGAAGATAGTACACATATGAAAATATATTGGTCAGTCAATAAGTGATTATCCTTCATTCATTCCTGCCCAGGAGAATCGACTCAATCTTTTGGTTTCACAGTGCAGGTCGACTCCCCGGGAGAACAATTCTCAATATCGATAGCAACTAATTTTGAATTCGAAAATAGACTTTGGTAAGTAGAAAAAAGTTTCAACTCTACTTGCAGAGTTAGATACAGTAACAAGAATACAATAAGTCATTTATGTGCCTGAAATTTAGTGAATTACCAAGTATAAATCATTGTTTTCAGAGTAAGAAATGCAATCCATTACAAATTTGTAATGTTTGAATTTCTTATAGCAAAATAGCTGAAAGCATTCTTTGACAGGATTCAAAAGAAGCACTTTATAGAAAATTGAAGAAATCTAGTAAAAAGCATTTTCAATTTATATATATTTCTTTTTTAGATAATGAAGTTAATTTTGAATAGAAACAGAAAATTTTTCGAAACTGGAGCAGTTAAAACTGTATCAGCTTAAGGAATATGTAAAGTGACAAAAATATAATAAGGAATACATAAGCATAAAATAAGCTAAAATGTACTTCTAAACAATTTGTTTCGTAAAATTTCAACAAAGCGTTGTAGAAAAACAGTGAAAAATATAATAAAGCCCCGAAGTACGCTAAAACGGCAGTGAAGGAAAGAATTTTGATGCACAGATTTTATAACACCATCGCCAACTTAACTTCTACTAAATGCACATCTAACAAAACGAGAAATTCCCGTATCGACTTAATGTCAAAGAAGTGGGGAAAATAAGCCCATTAATTCGTAGAAAAATTATAGAGTAAAAAAGATTTCATGCACTATTAGATCCTCAAAAATGGAGTACGGAAGAGAAATACTGAAAGAATTCTTTTTTTTTTTTTTCAAACACAGCGGCAGCTCATTAACGCTTTACAATGGGGAAGCGAAATCTTTATACACATATAAAAAAAAAGTTCTGCTTTGGAATTTTGGCAACGGGTTAAATTCGTCTGCCTGCAAGCGATAATGAATTAGTAAGAAGGTGGCAACGAGAGAGAAAAGAGAGAACGAATGAGAAAAAAACGAAGCCATGCATGGAACGAAATATATTTGCACTGCAAAATTCCAATCGTAGAAAAGAAAAAAAAAAGAAACCGTATTGAAGTTTAAAATGCAGAGAAAAAAACAATATTTAGTTTTTTTCCCCTTCAGTTTCCTGAATGGAAAACGGGAAGTTCATTAGCAGAAAGACAAAGAAAGCAGATCCTAAAACAAAGAAGCGTAGAGAAAACATATTTGAAGTCCATTCTAAACTAATTAGGAAAATGGCAGACAACCGGTATTTATAAAATCTAACAAATAACTCAAAGGGTAAGAAAGGTTTCTTTTTAGCTTTCAATTAGCGGCTTTTTATGAGTGATCAAAGAATAAGATGACTCCGAAACAAAAAGGAATACGAATACATAGGGAAAACGCGCTGTAGAATAAAGAACACGACATCGATTCTCTACAGTTTTTTAAAAACTGGATTTTACTGTTTGCCGGAATGTTTTGAGAATTGGGTTATCAAACCAAAAGAATTTGTTGTGCTTGAGAAAATAAAATATTAATGTAAATAAATATACAAAAACTTCACGATTTTTTTTAAAAAATATATTCTTCATTAAACTCTAATTTTTTAAAACTATTAATGAGGTTTTAAATAAGTCTTGAATTCGATTATATTAATATGACTACAAGTAAAAATAAACTTAACTAGATAATTATAATGGTATCCGACACTAAAAGAAAAAAACAAGAAAAAGAAGTGTTTTGTAACGATTCCCATTCTTTGTTCGTTTTATTTCTTTTAATTCTTTAAAATTGAGCAGCAAGCAGCAACGATTCTCATTTTATTTTCTTTCTTTCTTTATTTATTTTTAATACTTTAAAATTGAATAGGAAGCAAAGCAGAATGCAGCTGTCGATTAATCCTTCCAAATTTAACAATGATTAACAGTATGAACCTTTTGAGCCATAAAGTGACAGTTCCAACGAATAAATAATTAGCAATTATTATTTTATGCTTAATGCTTTTGTGTCAGACGTCTACTTTTATTTCTAAACTAACAGTACGCGCACGGCGTTGCCCGTGGTATAAGGACTTCAACAAAATAAAAGGAAGCCCAGAATGACCCACACAGACACTTCCTTTTATAAGTTTAGATTTATCATTGTCATGATTTTACTTTCATATTACTTCGGTTTTTTTTATAACGAAATGAACTTAAATTTTAAAAAAATAATACTTTCACATCTTCATTATAATCATGCTTTGAGGTACAGTATGCATAATGTTTAATCAAAAATAAAAATATATATGTAAAATTTTCTTTATTTCAGTATTGGCATTTCATAATCTCACGAATCCCTCTCCATTTTGCCCTCCCCCCCCTCCAATAACATCACTCAGGTCAGAACGTTCCGGCATTGCTTGATTTACAACTAAAACACTACATTCAGCAAAATGATTTCAAATTATTCCGAGCGAAACGTAAACAGGAAATAAATCATGGCTGATTTTCTTTCCGCCAGATGGCGTAGCCAGGACGAAAATGTCCTTTTCGGCGGGGTTCTTCACGGCCGTCATTCGAGAAAAATTCTCTGATCCTATCAAAAAATAAATTAATTTAAAATCGGAGAAATAAAATATTTTAACCGTTCTTGTTTTAAATCAGAGAAAAATAATCGATTTATTACCTAAAAAAATGCAAAAATATAACGTTATTTGAATGTCGGATGTGGGTACTTTAATTCAAAAGATGAATATTTCTTGGCAAAACTGATTATAATTTAAAAATTTCTCAAAATTCAGTAAATAACGTTACAAATTCAAAACAAACTTCATTAGAACTGAAATCGTTTGGTCTTTCCGATGATGTACATATTTTTTTCGTACAATTATCCGAAACCATGCTATTGAGAAATTAGTGCGAAAATTCACCCAAAATACAAAATATTAAATAAAAAAATTTCTAAATAAAATTTTAAAATTCGGGCCTCGAGGTGCATTGAGTCACCATTACGACTACCTGTGTGCCAAATTTCTTGGCTTGTAAGTGCGATAGATTCGCCTGGACATTGCACACAAATATAGCCTTTTATTAGCCCTATAGACTCGTCATATTGCTACATCAAAAAAATATAACTTCCGTAAAGACACGCGCCAATAATTTCAATCTGTAGTATGATTTAGTTCAGGTCGAATGCAGCTCATATCGAATTCAATATTTTATCTGCGATTTCATCTCCTTTTTCATAAAATGCATAACCGGCCATTCTGATATTTTTAACATGACAATGCTTATAGGCGCGATACTGCCAGTACATTGCTTGAAGCAAAAATCGTTTAAAACGCTCTCTGTAATCGTTGGACACAGAGCTGCCACGTATTTATTTCTTGGGTAATAAGTGCTCACTGAGAAAGGAGTTTTCAAAATTTATATTTTAATTAATTAAAAAATATTATCTAAATATTAATGTTTTTCCTCACTACCTGCGGAGCATGTTATCGAACAAAAGCCATTTTTACATCACTTTAAAATTCAAAAAATTAGCTTTTCAGTGGTGCAAATTTAATTTCTGAGCAATTTTTTTTAATTTCATAATTTTTCAAAATTTTAAATTCAATTTTGTAACAATGCCTTTTCTTTATAACCGGGTGCAACAAAATAGTAAGATCTTGAACTATAAATGTAAATTGTTTAATAGCTCTTGTGCGACTAGGTAAAAATAATTATTAGATTTTTCATTTCATTGCTAATTAATACTTTAACATATTTCATAATGTTGCACGCTTTTTTAGCATGATTTTTTTAGGCTGCCATTCTTTCTATAACTTGCATGATGTAAAAATCATTACGCACAGAATGCAACGGTTGATGCAATCAAGACAAACGAATCATGCCTGAAACATTATCATGCAACAATGTTTTGGACTAGAGGTTCGAATCTATTTCCATTTTTTTTCTAGTATTTTTATATGGGTAAGTAAAGATAAAGTTAGTTGAGAATTAATTGTTATATTTTATAACACTTTAACTGCAAAAATAAAATCTATTCTTAAATTAAATCTAATCTAAGCTGTTCCCTAAATTATGGGTTAAGATATAAAATTTAATATCCAATCTTCTGAAAGATTCTTCGATACCAATTAATATGAAGAAAAACAACATTAATTTACAAAACTTCATTAAAAAATCGATAATATCGCAATGACTTCGGAACGACCTGATAACCCAGTCGCATGTTAATTCTTACCAGAATGAGCCGATGAAAAAGTAATTTTCAATTTTGATTGAAATTTCTCCACCATCTTGAAAGAAACGGTCATTATCAAAGAAAACTATTTCCAAACCCATTAACACTGACTTGCATGGCAAATAAATAGACATAAATCTTTAACTTATAAGATAAGAAAGAAAATTATAGCAATTTTCTCCATATAAGTCTATCCAATAAGGCCCCAAAACAATTAACACAATGTCACAAATTCGAAAAATTCGAGTATTAGAGAACGAACACAGAATGAATGAAAGATTTTTTTTAAAAATCAGCCCGTAACAATTTCCATCTTGACGGAATTATGATGGGATTCTAATTTAACTCCGAAAGAAGAAAAAAGAATCTTCCATGCAAAGCGAGCAGAAAATGGCGGCAAATTCTTATTCATGCTCCAATTAGGAATTAACGCAAATCTTCCAACGAGTAAACTCAATTAGAACTCCCCGGTCGTTCCTGTCGTCACGCTACTTAATCCAGAACAAGAACACCTGCTCGACACCTAATGATTAAATAAAGAAGCGTTTGCATATTTTTTCGCTCATCTTTGACAACTTTTGACGCATGTGATGAATCGATAATTAAACATGAAATACAAATCACAGGAGACTCTTCTTCCGAAAACATTTCATGTAGCCAACTTACGGCAGAAAATTATTACCGAAAGCAGATGACTTAACCTATCGCGTTTCTAAGACTCTCTCTCTCTCTTCATATAAAAATTTCCAAATCTCTCATCTTAATATTTCTTCGTAATTTCAAAGTTTTCATCTATTTCAGTTTTCATAAATTACTTCTTAAACTTTCAGGAAGTTTGTATTTTCTTTCATAATCTGTGCTTCCTTTAAAATTTTCTCTTTCTCCATTTGAAAACTACATTCTTACTACCAGTGAATACGTTTCACACGACGAGAAGACAAATTTTCGGCTAAAATATTAAAATAAACTAAGTATAAAAGTATTGTAATTCGTATCAGAATATTTTAATATTTATTTCCTTATGTATTATCATTAAATACGATATCCACAAAATAAATTTATACAGTGAAACCTCTCTGAGCGGCCACCCCTCCGTTCCGAGAAAAAATGGCCGCTCAGAGGGGGTGGCCGCTCTGAAGAGTTTTCGTTACAATTACAAGACAATTGCTATAATACATAATATAAACAATCTGGCACATATTTCTTATTTAAAATGAAGTTTGAGACTTATCTAAAGAGAAAATAGTACTTTATTTAATAATTTTTTACATTTTTTGAAAAAAGGATACAATTTGTGACTGTTTTAAGTTTTTACCCTTCTCGGGAAAAATACCATTTTTTCAAGTTTGTTTTTCAGTTTAAAAAGTAAATCTCTAGCCGATGCGTTTGTTAAATGTGATGGGCGAACCCACCCGGCGGCCGTTCAGAGGGGTTGGGTGGCCGTTGCTAGGGGTTATTTTAACATTAGGTCTATGGGCCGAAAAATCCGTGCCACGAAAAATTGGCCGTTAAGAGGGGTGGCCGTTCAAAGAGGTTTCACTGTATCTGGTATTCATATGTTCCACGGATATTGAATAAGCATATATTGGATCTTGATAATAGTATCTGTAAATAAATTATTCTGTACTATTTAAAGTTAACAGCTGAAAACAGGAAATAAGGAAAGGAAGTTTCTTTCTGCGAACCACATTCTACCACTGGTAAGGCGGGATTTTTTCTTTCTTTTATTCTTCATCGTTATCATTACGAATTTAATTTCAAAAATTAAACTGATTCGTCTTTTCTTAAAAAGCATACATTACAGTTGCCAAATAAATCCAACTTAAAAAGAATAAAAGTACAAAAACAAACGTAACGCAAAATACTACTCGCGCGCGCACACACACAAAATGGTAAAATAAGATTTTCGATGGACCAACAAAATTTCATAATTGAGCTTCTGATGAATGAATGATAAGTCAAAAACAAAGTTTTCAAGCAAGTTTCCTTTGAAAAAAAGAAAAACCTGCACACAGAAAACGGTCCCGTCATACAAAATGAAGCTGAATAATCTTCGAGGAAACTGGGCAAATTATAGTGCCACAAAAGGTCACACATTCTTGAGAGTACATAAAAAAAAATTTAGAAATCTAAAACTTGCAAATTTTCAGTAGGGAACCATTTCCTTTTGATAGAGCTGGTATATAAAATGGAGTCCACTGTATAATGTTTTCCTGCATTAAAAATCAGCAGATTAGAGAGTTTGATTCTTCATTGATTTCAGCATTAGACCGCTTATCAATTTTACGATTTTAAGGAACATTCTTATATAAGTAGGGTTTCCATACGTCCGGATTTACGCCAGTCAGTACTGCGAGAGAGAAATTTGGTCGTAATAGAGAAAATGTGACGTATTCGAAAAAGCTGACGTCATTCTGCCCTGAACAACAACGAGAGAAATTCATTGTTGATGGGCGTACTTATCCAAACCCAATTTAAACAGAAAATTAAAAGGTTTTGCAATTTTAATTTAATTATGTTTTTCATTAAATTAATTTTGAATTTTCAAACATTAACAAAAATTGTATCTTTGTATTCTGACGTCTTATTATTATTATTATTATTTTGCTTCCTCAAATTCGGTGTTAGTGTTTATGAAAGAGGGTAGCTGGTAGCCATCTTTTAGAATTTTATACCATACTTTGACCACCCCCCACCCACCCCCAGAGTGTCCGGATTTCAACTAAAAAAATTATGGTAACCCTATTACACAGAATTTAAGATTTCGCAGTTAATCAGACCGTTCAGAACTAAAACAGCTATTATCTGGTTATGATGATATCAGATAATTATAATTGAAAAAACAAGCTACTATCAACCCTAAAAGGGAATCATATACAATGCACAGTAGATTGTAAATGATGATATAAATGTCAAAAACTACGGCAAAAACCTCTGCATGGTTGGAAGGGCACGATTGAAAAACGAAAGCATTCTTCATTATTTATTTATCAATCAAGCGAAATTTTCTTTAAACGCGTTTATTTCTAAATATGGTAACTTATTCCATATATTTTAAAAAATCCATTATATTCAGCAGATATTTGATTTGAAGGTTTCACCTACAGACACCTACGATAAGGTTCCTCCTCCTAAGGATACTCCTTCTTTTGTGGCATCTTCTGTTGGACCATCCCGGAGAGAACCCTGAATTAGCTCCAATATATTGTGGTAGGCTGCCTTCCTTGATGACTTTCAGAGGAAACTAGCTTGCATGTGTTTTGCTTGAAGGAAAACCAGGAAAATTCACAGCAGCCAGTTCAACTGCAGAGAGCAATTGCTACTAAAGCGAACCTCGGTCTACCAGTTTTTCAATAACGCAAGTTACGAGCACAGCCAGCGGATAGAAACCATAGCTTTCTTTCACCGATCCATGTTCGTCATCCAGGTCATGCCTCAAGTCACAAAGGTACTGGTGGGTCCGGTATTTGTTCCAATTAAGGCTATTTATTCTAAATATAGTATTAAGCGGCATACACTTGGTAAAAATTTAATTAAAAAAGCAACAACAAGTGATAATGTCCAAACAATATTTTTTCCCACTGGTTTTTGCAAGTTTTATATAATTTTTCAACTATACTTTCATTGCCGTAAAACATGTCTTCAAAGAAACAATTAACGACGCTAAATACACACAAGATGAAAGCCAAGATATTTCAAACAAGTCTGTTTAATTTTCAGAATTTAGATTCCATTAACCCATATTTCAATTTCGATTCTTTCCTTTTACAACAACCAACTATTTTATTCAGCTGAAAGAAAAATATTTCATTTCCCATATTTATATTTTGCACTTTCAATTTTAATATCACGATGAAATTTTTATTCTAAAGGTTTAATTATTTCCTCAGATGATTCTAAAAATACTCCCCATTGTAAATAGAAAGCATAAGATTTTAAGCAGAATCCAAATTATACAAGCAAAAATTGTGAAACCTAACTACCATGATAAAACTTGTTAAATTAGAAATTTTCGTTCTGACCCAATTTGAAATAAAAAACTTTTCGTGATGGCATATACGAACTACTTGATATTTTTAGTTCTCAAATTGACAAAAACGTTAGAAGGAAAAGTTTGAGCTTCAGAAAGAGACATCTTTTGCTTTATCTTTCTGAATTTTCAAGAATTGTTTTGAAACAAAGAGAAGATCTCGATTCGTTCGCGAATCCAAAGCAACCTAACGAGTTATTAGAACAAGAAACGGCAGAGTTAAAAGATTATCATAGGCTTATAAACGTTTTTCTTCTTCACAAATCCAGGAAAATTCTGGAAGTTTATGAAGCTATTTCCATCTTTTTATAAAACAGGGCAGTAAGGTAATGACATTTGTTTGACTCTTAGCATTCCACCAATAAAATGGCCTTTTATTGAAAAAAAAAACTTGAATGCTGAAAAATTTAATTGTTCCAAGAAATAAATTGTCCGAGAAAAATAATGAAAGTGTACACCTTTTCAGAAATATCATGTAGTTTCAAATGAGAATACAAATTTCAGTTGATGGAACTGAAGAAGAAAAGAAAATCATCCATTCTTTTGAAATAAGTACTTCGATGTTTTGATTATCATTTATGTTTAAATGCGTATCCACACTAAATAAAAGATTAACAGATATTGCAGATGACTGCACATAATAAAGAAGTACAGTCGGACCACTGTTTAACGAAGTCGCTAAATCCCGAAAAAAAGTTCGTTATATGGAAAATTCGTTAAATAGAGATTCATCTTTTAAAGCACTTTAAACTACACAAAACAAATTTTAAATTCATAAGCACTAAATATTATTAAAAAAGTAACTAATCATACCTTTATTTTGTAAATTATATCTATTTGTTTTATATATTTTACCCATCAAAAAGAAGTCTGCGAGGAAAACAAGAATAAAACAAAACATTGCCCCGGAATACACTGTATTTTCAATTAAAAAAATAATTTTGTATTAAAATTAATGAATTTTAGCATTTCATCATACGAAGGTTTGTTGATTTCTGCATCATGATCATTTCCATGTTCATCATCTTCGTCTTCATCGCAATTCATTGCTGTATTGTTTTTATTTTTCACACTATCCACTTCAAAACTGCCTCATCCACATCTTCATAGGCACATGCTTTTACACGTTTTGAACAAGAATTCGACGAATCATAATTTTGTATCTTATCACGATTTTTTTATTATGGTTGATAAGCTGTTTGGAGGAATACCAAATTTTAAAACAATATCCTTTTTTTCACGCCTTTATCCACCTCATGAAGAATTTTTTATTTTATTTTATTATTATTTTTTTTTATGCTAAAGCACTTTAGCTTTGACATTTTCCAGCTTCTAGGTCATTGATCACCATAAAATGTGTTAAAAGAAAGAGTAAGTTTGAAATGTTCAGAAATATTTTGAGAAATAGGGAGAAATAAAATATTGGATGACAAGAAAAAGTTCGTTAAATAGAGAATGCACTTCGCTATTTGCAGGTTATTTTACGAATAAATTCGCAAAATGTTCTTGGTTCCAAGAAAAAGTTCGCAAAATAGAGAAATTCGCAAAATAGAGAAATTCGCAAAACAGAGGTTCGTTAAATAGAGATCCGATTGTAATTCCAGAATACTGCATAAAAAGTCAGTCCATTTAGAATAATAAATTTTCAGAATGGCCCAACAACTGACTGAATAAGTCGATCTGCATCCAGAATTGTTGTTTAAAAAATGTCAGACTGGCCATCCTTTATATATATAGGGGAAAGTGGGGTAAGACCGGGCAGATAAGACTCGAAGGCCGTTGGAGCTAAAGTATTCGACACAGAGCTTGTCAAATTTTATTAACATTCATTCTTTAATAGAGTACAATATATCATTCCTGAAAAGTCATAGTTTCACTACTTTTTCATCAATGATTTTTTTTATAGAAAAAGTCCCGGTTTTGCCCCACTATCGGATGCGCATGCTAACTTTATGGGGAATTATGAAAACTAGATTATCAGTGGAAAAGGAGCAATTTTTATTTTATATGCCAATTTAAGAATATTAGTTACAAAATCCACATGTAAAGAAGTTGTCTTCTTCTTCCGCACCACTGCAGCTTTCGTGAGCCCGGCTAAGACAGTTTCTACATTGGATCCATCCTTCTCATTTCTTTAAATTAGAAAATCAACGTCTGATGTATTTTTATCGTCTTCATCGGAAGAATCATCAATACTGTCTGGCCCGACCTTCCGCCACTTGGCGTACCTGGTCTTACCCCGAGTGCAGAGGTTATAAAAAAAGAAATAGAATAACGCATCTATTGGACTAAATCCTTCTTGTTTGATAAGATAAATTCTTAATAAAGATATAAAAACTATATTTAGTCCAGATTATTATAACTGTAATGATTATTAAATAAAGATAGTTTAAACACAAAAGAACATTACAGAGGTGAAGCTTTCAATTAAATTCACCTCACACAGACGTAATGAATTCAACAGCAACAACACGGCCACTATGGCAGTTACTTCTTGACTAGTGGAATCTGTCCGCTAGAAAGCAGAAGTAATAGCGCCAGAATCAAGGCACCCGGTTTCAGCACATTCTCCCCTACTATGTATATCTCTACAGTCGGTGTTATTATAGCGCGCAGTAGTAATCCTGCATGTGACCGTAATGTAATTACTATTAGCTTATACATTTGAACTAAAATTAGTTTTGAACACCATTTATAGACATCATGAAGTTCTATATTTAAAGCGAAAACTGTTTAATTTCGTCAAGTCCTTTCTAAGAACTTAGCCACGCAGAAAAATGTATTAGGTCATCTCACTGGTTATGCGGTGGCTCGTAGATTTCTAAGTATTGTCAACTTGAGATACATCGACTATAACTCGAATATATTTTTGTAGATTTACAAAACATTCTGAACTATTTTAAAACAACTGTGTGGATGAAGGTTGTAAATGGAAACGTGGCATAAGCGAACTAATCAGTTCTCAGGGAGACTTGTTTCCCTTTGCTTGAACTATCATACGTATTTAAAATCAAACGAATGTATTGAACAATTTGAACGAACGCCTTTGAATAAATAGCATGAATCAACAGATTTCTTCAACCGCCAAGTACAAAAAACCCATTATTGTTTTCGCACAATACTCGGTTCTTTCACGAAAATGCAGGCATGAAGCAACCTCCTAAAAAGGTCACACACCCGAAATAAGATACGGGCCATTAACAAATGACACACACATCGAGAGAGACTGAAAATATCTCGATCACCTACCATTCTTCTAAATGCGTTTCTTCGATCAACAATGCGAGAAGTGCAGGAAATATTCGATTAACTGACAGAAAATAATTCAACTTAAGCAAATACGAATAGCCAGCTACTTTAGTAAAATTTAAATACACGAAGTTCTCAACTATAAATAGTTCAGGTTATGGATTGCACTCAAGTTTTAAGCCGAAAATATTAAAATATATTTTTAACTAGGAAATCTTTCCTGGCAAATAACAAAAACGCCAACTCAGGAGAGTCACTAAGTTTGAACGTAAAAATTCACCATTAACCCTTATTTCAATTTATTTAAGATAGTAAAGGATACTTGAGACATTTAAGCGTGCCCAGGTCATTTTTGTATTTAAAACTAATTGTTACGTTGACTCAGATATGGATTTAAATAACAAAAGTTCTGTAATTCGATGCGCGAGTCGCAGACGTCATTGTATGTTAAGGGGTAAATTAAAATCACCAATATTTCTTTCAAAAGATAATTTACCACCAACTGAACTCGAGTGAATGAGTGGCATTTTTTAAAGCAATGTGTTTAAATAGGCATTATCATTAAATGAAAAATTTGACTATTAGATAAAAAAAAATCAATCGAATTAACCGAAACCTTGACCTAATGACTGGTTTGTTTGGCTAAATAGTAATATAAAGAATGAAATATGTGCTCTTGCAAGGACCTAGTTATATTCTACTTGTTAATCCCTTACACGTACCGAAAACTAACTTTCCTCAGAGAGAAAAAGAGGTGAAAGGAAACCCTTAAGATGCCATATGGATGCATCCGTCGGTCTAGCAAACAGAGTGAGTACTGATAAGTTATCACAGAAATGAAGATAGGCTCGCCTGAAACATGCAGAACATCCATGACTTATACTTTCCCCACTACCTTTCGATCTTTTTATTTTTGCCCTATTATTGATTTTGATGCATTCATATTTTATTATTGCATCAAAATTTGATGCATTCATTGATTCTTCCAGCGACATAATAGATCACTTTTTCAATGTGATCTATTACGTCTCTTTTATTTAGCATGTCCTACAAAACAAAGTTGGTTGGAAACAAACATCGTTCAACGTAATATTGTGTCTTAAGTGAGATTAAAAGGGTGGCTAAGTTTACATATAAATATTTGAGGATCAACAAAACTAATACTAAATTTTTAAGTAGCTATGTTTCTTTACTTTCCCGCATATGAAGCATAGAAAGAGAAAGTATTGCGATCGCCAGAAAACGCGATATCGAGAATTTGGTGAATCTTCACGTTTTGGCTATTCCTGATTCAAATTTTTGAATTATGTCCGTGTGTCTATCCGTTTCTGTGTATGTCAAAACAACACAAAAACGTAATGAGCTAGATCAGAGGTTACCAACCTGTGGTACGCGTACCCCTGTGTGTTCGAGAAGGACTAGTTGGGGGTACGCGAAATCAAAGTTGATAATGGCGGAAACAAGAAAACATAAGGAATTAAGAAAATCATAGAATTCTGTTCCCTCAAGTGAATACTTGCTATTCAATAACTATAACACTTGAATACTTGATTATTATGAAGTGTAATATTTAGCTATCCTTATAAGTTAACGCGAAATTATCAGGATACCGATTTCATTTGTTTTGGTGTTGAATTAATACTATTGTAAGAAAGCAATAAAATGTAAAATAAAAAATAAGTCCTGCAAATGTTGATTAATTCGAGTCATTTGATTCTTAAGCTAACCTAAGCCCTTAACAATATTGATAAAAAAACTTCTTTGCTTAGAAGGATGGTTGTTGTTGTTGATGGGGAAAGAATGACAGTAGGGGGTTGGCGAAAATATAAAGATTAATCTAGGGATACGCGAGGGAATAAAGGTAGGGAACCCCTGAACTAGATGGATGGAATTAGGTATGTGGTTTTCACCCCCAAAACTGTAAATACGTACCAAATTTTGGACCAGCACTGTCAAAGTAAGACTGTCTGTTGTGTGTCCGTATGTATGCATGCATAATTCAAAAAATGCCACATTTTATCCATATAGCGCAATGAGCTATACGGACAAAATGTAGCATTAGGTCTTAGATCAAAATTGTAGATAGCTCTCAAATTTCTAATCAAATCCGTCAACGAGTAGACTGACCGATTGTCTATCTATCCGTGTGAATATGAACTCCTTAATTCATAAACGCAATGAGCATAGATGACATTTGATTCGAGGTGTTTGCAACAAAACTGTTGAATTGTATCAAATTTTTGGACGAGATCGACCATGGGAAAAGATACTTTTCTAAATAAAATGCGAATCGGTAAGTTGCATAAGCAAAATTATTCGAAAAATTCGAAGGGGAGAACAAACACTCCGTTTTATTAATACGTTTTGCTGATTTTTTTGGTACTATAATGCACTTCCAAGTTTCACCGAGTTACAAACACACTGAATGGCAAAGTGTAAAATTGCTGAAAGACAAATATCAGCTCTAGGACTTGAGGAATTCTTTTATAAAAACAGCATCACGTTCACTACTAAACACTTTATTTCCCATACTAAACAGCTATTTAAATAATAGACATACAAATACTGTATTTCATAAATTTGCTGTAACGTGGAAAATGGAATATAAAAAGACTCCATAAAATTTTCAGGATTTTAATGCGCACCAAATTCAATAAAAAAATTCGCAAGCGGCCCCAGGATTGGCCAACCCTTCTACTGGAGACCTTTATCATACTATGGGCCCTCAGGCCTAAAGTGAATTATACCTACAAATACGGTAATAAAGAAATCAACTTTCATTTTGCCTCGCGGAGGTGAGGTGGGGAAATGACTTTTATTGTCCGGCTGCTGTTTATCGGGTTATATAAAAAGCGGAGGTGGAAAGCAATTTCCGTTCCCGGACGCATGCGACTTAAGAACCCCATAGCCCGACGATGAAGGGAACGAGCTTTAATCGTAATCGGAAAGCCGAGTTTTTCGCCGACGGGCGATGATCTGGGACGGTTTTATGGCAGCCGACACCATTTCGCAAAATGGTTTTAGGAGAACATGCGCTTTTATTCCAGCACTTCGTATAACTGACTCCGGCCTTTGAATCTGAAAGGAAATCTGAATATTTAAAATATTCTCGAAAGAGCTGCGAAGCGGCCAGTCAAATTTTAAATCGGAAGTTCCACAAACTGAGTAAGAAGGGTGCTTACCAATAAATTTCGAGATTACTCCGTTAAATCATTAACAAGTATTTATTAATGCGTGATGCAAAAATTGAGAATGTTCGCCAGTCGACTTTCCCGTATACTTTCACAACATGGTGCGTTTTATGTTTAGCTTCGTTGTGAAGAGAATCGAATATGCATTTTAGAGATTTTCCCTTTGACCGATTTGATACTGATCCACAACTGTGGAGCAAAAGCCACATACCAAATTTCATTTATCCAGCTAATTTCGTTTTGAGGAAACGCTTTCCCATACACAGGAATATAAAGAGAATCAACCAACTGATGGATAAAACCATCTGCTAATTTCCATCAGACTTGCTCATTGATTTTTTAATTATATTCACAAGCACACGGGTCGTGTACATGCGAAAATAATTCAAAAGGCTTCCCATTAATACATTTTGTCCAATCTTTGACAGAGATCCACAATGTAGATGCAAAGACCGCATACCAAATTTCATTGACCTATCTCGTTCCATTTTTCAATTATCGTTATCACACACAGGCACAGACATAATTCCCAAAATGGTTTTTTCAGACTCAGAGAGGTCTAAAATGTTGAGATTCGTCGAAATCTCGAGGTCGAATTTTACGTAGTATTTTCTCTCTGTATACAAAACTTAAAAAGAAAGAACGTGAGTAACTTTATTTTCTTAATCATGCAACCTCAAAAATTGCATTTAAATTCAACAAAATCACATCTAAATGTACAGTCGCGGGAAAAAAAAGAAGCCACCCATCATTATTCTGCGATCGTTCATTGGGCATTAAAAAGAAAGGTACCGATCTTCAGGAAATAACGATTCCTGAAGATTCTATAGTTAAAAATTTCATAAGGGGTCATCTAAATATTTAAAATTGCACTAGCTTCAAAATTTTAAATAGCAGCACCCATTTTTGATGTCATAAATAAATTTCTCACGAAAAAATACCACAAGAAATAAATTTTGGTTAATATGACATGAATATATAGAAAGATACTCGACATTTTGTGTTCTAAATAGAAGAGGGGTGCAAAATAATTCATATCAATACATAAAAAAAAATTCTAGGTCAATAGCTATATTATTTTTTAAGATTATCAATAAAAATTCAAAATTTTACTTTGACATTAGAAACTCAAAATTTCATTTGCTTATAATTTTTAAACAAAAAATGGTGGAATGATAAAACTTGGTATTACACCATAATTTTTCGTGTAGTTTCGAAATTTGTTAAGAAATATATGGGTAGTTTCGAAATTTGTTAAGAAATATATGGGTTTCCCATTGGAAATTTTGAAGTTAGTGCTATTATAAATATATATGTGACCCCTTATGGAAATTTTAAACATGAAACCTTTTACTAGACCTTATTTCCTGAAAATTGGTGCCTTTTGTTTTTAACACCTGATAATCGACGACAAAATAATGCGGGGTGGCTCCTTTTTTTTTTCAGCGACTGTACATAGTTCGTAAGTTCTACACCGTTTCCAGAACGATTGAAAGCACTATGACAGTTAACTGCCATTATTAAATCGACACAAAATAAATGAAGTACAAGGAAGACTTACAAGGAGTCTTACAGATAAACATTCAGAGCAGTCGGTAACTTTATCAATCTATTCGCAACATAATTATCACAAGTGAATCTTGTTTTTAATACTATTTGAACATACTTGTGTGGTCAATCGTTTGATTGAAGTGTATGGTTTAATACCCTAATTAACAACTGATTCTACCCTAATATCAATATGTATCGTTAATCGAGCGTCATGTGCAAAATCAATCATTTTATTTAACAAAGCGGGGGAAAAAAATGAAATTCCATTCAAGTTTAAAAGTTTCCGAAACATTTGGAGTCCTCTTCTGAAATACAGGGTGATTATAATTAAAGTTCAAATTTTAAAAGGCTGAAAAAAAAGACCCACTGGCCAGAATGACCTGAGTATCCTCGAAGAAGGGGAGGAAAGTATGGCAGAAGAAAAAAATAGTTCAAAATGTTAACAATAGATGGTGCTTTACACGTCATAAAACTTTCAAGGGTTCGGGTACCAGTGACATTGGCAACCCAATGTGACGTCCATTGGCGGGTTGCAGTTTAAACAAACTGTACAATTCAATGCGCATGACTAACGGTTTTTTATTGAAAAAATTCAATGAACAAAACAATGACTTCCAAGTCATTCGGCAGTTGTGGCACTTTTAAATGAAAGCCAATCCACCACGACAGGCTCAAGAAATGTTCAATATGCTGTCCACCGTTTTCTGCTACAAGTTAAACCCGAGAAATAGCATTTCAACAACAGATCGGAGGGTATCTGTGATGATGTTATGAATATGTTGCGTAATGCGTGTCTTCAGTTCAGCTAAGTTTGCAATCGGACCACTGAACACAACATGTTTCAGATAACCCTTCAGCCACAAATCACAAGGATTAAGATCAGGTGATCTTGGCGGCCAGTCTGTTGGAAAATGACGGCTGATAATTCTATCACTTCCGAAATGCATGCTGAGAAGTCGCTTAACAGGATTTGCAATGTGTGTAGGGCGCCGTCTTGCATGAAAATTGTGTTACCTATTCATGTTGAAGAGCTGGAATGACATAGTTGCGCAAGAGATTCATAGCGCACACCATTGACGGTACAGGTAACATGATTCCCAGGATCTATCTCTTCGAAAAAGAATGGCCCTACGATAAACGATGCCTGTACCGTCCGCACCACACAGTTAATTTTTATTTTCTCGTATACAAAGAGAAAGTATTGTCATCGTCAAAAAATTCAAATTCGAAATTTTGACGAATCTCCACGTTTTGGACCTCCCCGAGTCCGAAAAATACAATTTTGGAATTATGGCGGTCTGTGAACACGGTAACTATTAGAGCTACGGAGAGAAAATTTGGTATGTGATATTGACACATCATTTGTAGGTTTCTATCAAATTTTGGACAAAATCCTAAGATGGGAAGTCTGTCTGTCCGCGTTCATGTGAACACTATAACTCAAAAACTTGAATAGCTAGATGGATAAAATTTGGTACAGTTTTATCATCAGGAATGTAGGTCCGTATCAAATTTTCGGCCAAATCCGTCGAAGGGTTGACTGTCTGTCGGTCTGTACAATCGCATACTTCAAAACATTTTAACTCGTAAACCCTAAAGTTTTGATAAACAAAAATTGGTATGAGGCCTGCTAACAATAATTGTATATCTGTGTCCAATTTTCGTTTCAATCGGTCGAAAAGAAGGTGTTCAAATCGCCTATTTGTCTTTTCTCATCACACCATGACACGAGGTCGTTATTACGCGATTCACTTGTGCTAATCCTTTCCGCTTCTACTCACGCCTTTCGTCTCCAAACTTCTTATTCCCAAGCTTTTTTCCTCCACTGCGATTAGGGACGCTTGTTCGTTTTGCTGCCTTTTAGCTTATATTTTCTCCACATTGTTAGGAGTATACGAGAAATTTTAGGGAGATCGCTCCCGCTGGTTCAGAATGAAGAGATACTAATGCCCGAACGGATTTTCCGTTGCCCATATTCTGCAATTCTGAGTGTTGGCATATCCATGGATATGGAAATGAGCTCCATTTGTCCAAAAATGAAGTTTCATCGTTTCTTATTTTACAAATTTTGACGTGCACAGCGCCATCTATTGCTAAAATTATTAAAATTTTCTATTTCTTTCTTCTTCCATATCCCCCCCCCACCCCCTCTTCTTCGAGAATACTCGGGTCAAATTTTAGGTCATTCTGATAAGTGGTTCTTATTTCACAGCGTTTTGAAAGTGAACTTTAATTATAATCACCCTGTTCTTACGGAAGATACACAAGGCAATAAGGGAGTTTAACTTAGCCTATTAAATTATATTTTCTTTCTACAATAATGTCTCTAATTTTCTCTTTATTTCAGTAAATGACAATTTATCATTTGGTTACTAACTCAGAAGCAGTTTCGATTATGCCTTCCGATTAATATTATCAATCATGTAACTAATTGCAGAAAAATTGGTAATATAAATTTCAACCAAATCGATTTTATTTGGGGATTGCAGGTCCTTTCGAAGCTCAACAAGAATTACTGGAATGAGCATCCCAATTTTATGGTTAGTTAACGAGGCCGACACCACAGCAGGTCACTCCATGTCGTCCTCGTCAATTGGGGAAAAAAGCGAGACACAAATTTCAAGTCACATTCTTCTGTAACACATTAAATCATCACTATTAGATCAAAATGTTAAATTTGAAAAAATATTTTATTGATGTAAAACGCTTGTAAAGGTTAGCTACATCTGCTCTCAAATTTTTGCATGTCGTCCAAAATGCCACATGTCGCTAGTAGTTCAAGCTGTTACAGCAGACTTTCGTATGATTCGCTGCATGTGGTTATTGACTTACGGCATTTTGGTATAACAGCGAGAAATGCCGCGTCTACCACTAGTGAGAGACGGCTGATTTTGCATTCCGGGAACTGGCTATCTACACGCAATGGGGCAAAGTTTGCCTTTGGCTGTAGCAGCATAAACGTAAAGATATAAAAGAAAACACCACATGTAGTCTTCATTCTGATTTAGTTGTTATAATTCTAATGAAACAGTGAAAAAGTGAAAAACTACAAAGATTTATCGAAATTGGCAGTGGCGGCTCGTGAGCTGAGAAACGCGGAGGGTTGCAAGATAATATTTATCAAGAGAATTCATATTTAAAAAGCTACTTTAACTTTCAGAAGGCCAAATTTTTTAATTCCAAAACCAGATATGAAATTTCCTGCTTTTCAAACAAATTAGATAACCAGCATATAGAACATTTACTACTAGTTTTACTAATATAAAGTTAAGTGAATGTTGATGTGACGATTCTGCTGACGGGGAAAAAAAAAACAGAGCTCCACATACACACTTCCCTCCTCGCCCACTTCACTCGATAACACTCTTCCAAAAATGAATATCTTCTTCAAAAGAAATCTAGTCTTCTATCAAGAGAAAGCAAATAATCAATCAACCAGATGTGTATCTGTCGACGCAACACAAACCGAAACACATAAACAGACAATGATATTGCCACTTTGTGTGGGAATAAGGAGAAAAATAAATTAAAAAGAGTATCTTTTTTTCTCGTCCGGTTGGCTCTGTGCCAGTCAGAGCTGCTCGCCGGCAGCCCATAGCCCGTCTAAGTTAAAGGGAGAAAGGGTTGCTTTTTCTCTCCGGATTTTGTGCGCAGTGAATGGATTTTTTGGAGAGGGAGCAGAGTACTTTGCAGCTCAGACCTGTTTCTCTCTTACTTGTTGATTCATTTTCTGTATTCTTTTCAATATTTTTATTACTTTTTGGCATTTTCGTACGTCATGGAACTCTGAGAGTGGAAAAGTAAGCGAATAAGATTAAAAACGAAAATACAAGTTTTAAAAAAAGATTTCAGGGAGTGCTGCAGCTCTGCAGCCCTAATGGACGAGCCGACACTGCAAATTGGGAAAATACGCATAATGATATAAATTTCCCTTATCAGTTCTTTGTTAAGGATATTATTTGATTCAAGATTCAAGCATGGCTATTAATTGCAATAAATTTTTTACCCACTTCTAAAAGGCAAGTTCCCCCGAAAATTGAACGGGACATTAATATCCGATAGCAATATATACTATTTCATAACATTGCAATCCACCCTTTTTAAGACTTTTTATTTATTTAAAAAAATTACAGCAATAACAAATTAAAACCTCAAAAGTTTACTTTCAAAGCAAACATTGAATCTAACTTACTACATTAACGTCATGTTTTTAATTATTTCATGAACTAAACCGGAAAAATCTAGAATTCTGAGTCACAGTCGTATGACTGAATGACTCCTGAAATGGAATTCTTAACTTTCACATTGCAGTATCATGACGACGTTTGACCACTGTCGGTTTGTTCCAAATACATGGCGGATGTTTAATGCAATTCAGACTGGAAGCTGCGTTGCTCTCAACAGGAAGTTGGTCGTCATTCCATAGCAGGCTCCCTTAAAGAATGTAAACTTACCAAAACACTTAAAATTTAACACATTTTCTGCGGTAAGCGCAAGTGCAGAAAAAGACCAACTCATTATACCATTAACAGACAGGAATAAAAATGACTTTCAAACGAAGGAGATAATGAAATTTTGAAATCACCGAAATATCTTCTTGCTTTTCATTCAGCACATTTAAATCTTTCAATGAATTTAAAATTTGGTTTCAAGATCAGAGGTGTCTAATACTATAACTTTAAATATGTGTGATAAATTATTTCCATGATAAACAGAGTAATTTAATGCTTTATTTCATATCTATTCATATCCAACGTTTTGAGTAGTTTCTGCTAAAAAGTAAATTTGCCAAGAAATCTTAATTTGCATTACTGTATCGCAAATTAAAAAAAGAACCCCTTCTTATTTTCAAATTCATCAATTGATATTGCCATCGCTTTTAAAAATATCCTCGCCTGTACTGTTGCCCCACCCCCCAAACTTTTTTGATGAAAAAGTTACAATTTTTGTTTCATTTTAGCTGCCTAAAAATAGGATTTAAAAAAACAATGATAGTGTCCGTGAAAGCTAGATAATTTTGTAACTAAATTTTTAAATTTTGCTGTCTACCCCCTTAATTCGGGTGTTTTTATTTATAGACTTTTTAAAATTATACACTTTTAAGTGTCTAAAAATTTATGCTTCCCCCCTTTGCCACCCAGTTTCTCTTTACTCTTCTGACATCTATGGTGAGGTTGTTCATACTGCTTGAGCACGATATTTTTAAAATTTCGTTTGCAATTTTGATGACAAATTTGTCATCAAATTTGTTTAAGAAAATAAACTGATAATTTATGGTGCAATGAAATTATCGAACGAAAGACCCATGGTATGGTACGTTGGGAGTATAATTAAAGGTAAGTTTTAAGGAATATCGATGCCTGCCCGAATTGAAAAACTACAGAAAATGAAAATTCAAGATGTCCTCCGCATTTATTTTACGTATAATAATGGTATATTTCCCACATTCTATGCAAAATCATGATTTGCGCACCCTTGCCTTTTTAACTGAGGTGCTCAACCAAGAGCGTAATAAGTCATTTCCAAAACAAAATAAAAATCAATTGAACCTTTCAAATCTGAATGGCTCTTTTTCTTCCGTACGCAACGACCGAAGAAAGTAAGCATCGAACTCCACTGGCATGCGTGAGCAATTCGAAGAGTCGCAACCTTGCACGAAGAAGCAATCGCATTCATTCTTGAAAAGCGAGAGCGCGAACGTTTGGTTGTTCACCTTCAGAGAGCGAGGTCCAGTCACGTGGTCCTCCAGCACCCTGGCCCGGTTCTTCACTTGCTAAGTTTCGCGCTCAAGAATGCTGCTGTCAGATCAGTTTCGGATTTACAAGATGCGATTGCGGAATCTGAGCGGAAATCTATGTAACATTCCATAGTTTTTTTTTTTCCCCTTCTATAGAGTTCCGACGTCGGTATAATCTACTGACAAAGTCGCCCTAAAACAGATCAAGTTTCATTAAAATTTTTGCCTTTTGAAAAACGGTTGGAATTCTTTTTCAGGCATATTAGCATGCAATTTACTCTTTTCCACATTTGATCATCTTAATATTTAATAACTCTAGATCTGATTTTACATTCGGAATTCAATGTACTTTAAAATTTTTTTTTCAAAACGAATAGTTAAAGATTCCCATATATTTAACAAACAACGACTGAACTGTGCACACAATTTGTGAGCCACCATCCTATTTTTTTTTTTAATTTACTTACTTTAAATCAAAGATCTTTCTTTGCATAAATGCCTCAGTATCAATATAGTTTTTTTTTTTAAGTTTTCATAAGTTTAAAGGTGGCCGTGGACACAGCTCATCTACCACAATCTTCCCAAATATACAATGCCTGACTACACAAAACTATAAACATGCATTTACATCTAAAAGAACAAATAAATCAAACTCATTTTTATTAGATTAACAATACTGAACTTTTAAGAGATTTAAAAGAAAATATGGGCAAAACACTGTTTTTCAGTAATAAGTCATCTTGTGACAAGAACAGAAAAATTATGCTTCATGGGGAAAAAAATCACAATAATTGATTTGATTTGTCTTGATTAACATCCTAATTTTAAACCATATTTTTAGTTATGAATGAAATGATTTATGGCCAAAGAATATAATCTACCATTTTTTTCTCAGAAGTTCCACAACATGTACTTATACTGACACAAAAGAAACATTCAGCTTTAGCATGCCCCCCTTTTAAACAATTAAAATAAAGCAACTGGGATTTGAACCAGCAATCTTCTCACCAGAGTTGAAATTTACAGACAGCAAGCTTCAGCAGCTTTGTATAGTCCATGATCTAAATGCAAGATAACAGAAACCAAATTTAACAAATTTTGTTGAGAGCTATTTGCAAGATGTTTACAGGCATGCAGTTAAACTCTTTACTCTTAAAAAAAAAAAAGATTTAAGAAAATGAGTTTGTCAAAGAACAGAATATTCCAATTTCAAAATGTTTCAGAAACTTGGAAAGAAAAAATAAATCTATAAAAACTATTAATATTTTTGGACAACTCATTTGCATGACAAAGATGAACAGCCTCAAATTCAAAAGAATTTTGCATTTACTAACTACTTTGCTGATGTAGCAATAAAATTTTTACCAGATAAAACTTTAAAAATTTACTTTCACGTGCTGAATCTCAATGATTAATCTCCAAATATCAGTGACAAAAAAGTCTAAAGGAAAACTAAAGTTTTTTACATGAATTTCTACCTTATTAAGAAGTTGTAAAATTCAAATTAATGCTTCACTTGACAAAAAAAAAAGATGCCACTTAAAAATTTTATTTTTCCTATCAGACAAGAAAAATGAATTATTCTATATGCCACAATAATATGATTTTACAGATTTTCTGTCAAATACCTTTTTACCAAATTATAATCTGATTAATAGCATTCTCAATTTCATACATAACTTTACCTAAGACCAAAAGAGAATTGAAAAGTCCCAATCACAAAATGAAATAATGTAATTTAAAACTAGACAACTAAATTACAAGTTAACAGCTTTCAGATATTTTATTTCTAATTTTCATTTTTAAAAATGAGAATAATATCTAGAATATACAGAGATGAAACAGATATTATTTGCAGGTATATAAATCTGAAGAACTCATCATAATTAATAAAATTTTCAACCAACTCCTGTTATTTATAAAATCCTACATATAACTTCAAATCAAATGATCAACATTTCATCCAGAGAAATGTGTAGGTATAAGAACACCAAAAAATTAGTATTTATAATTAACAAAATGTGTTACACATGCATGTATCATATTAAAATAAACATTATCACCGAAAAGAGATAAAAAAAAAACCTCAATACTTAAATCAAATGAGCACTGACATTAAAACCAATTCTTAAAATCACTGTATATCCCATATCAATAACCACATTTAGCTGTTTCAAAATAACAAATTGCCAAATGTAGCCTATTGGAGAAAGCCTGGGCTAAATCTGGATGTAAACAAACTGCATACGTTACATTAAAAGATACAATGCCCTTGGCATCAACACGTAAGCTTGGTGACAATTACAGCCTCACCAACAGAAAAGTACCCAATAAAAGAACAAATTTCTGTTTTATGATAATTTAATGCTTCAGATAAATGAAGATGTGAGGTTAAAATGAAGATGAATTTATTTACATGATGAAAACACAACTATACCATTAGCAGCCATTAACCTTAATGATGCTATCATAGAAATACAAACATTATGTGCAATATATACATGACATTACACCTCCCCCCTCATTTATAAATTAAGTCTGCCTGGAGGTTGCACTATCCGACCATTCCTTGTTTTATAAAACTCCGTGCTTTTCATAAATGAAGATGTGAAGTTAAAAGAAGATAAATTTATTTACACGATGACAACACAACTATACCATTAGCGGCCATTAAACTTAATAATGCCGTTGTAGAAATATGAACTTTATGTACAATACATACATGACATTACAACCAGTTGTACCAGTTTTTTGCTAAATGTTTTCCTGCTGGTGTGGAGAGGCATATTAGAGGGGGAGAGATGGCTCAGATGTCTTCCTTATCATCTGGATCCAAGTTCGAAATTGCAAAGTCTATCCAAAAGTAACCTCTGTGTAGCTTCAAAATCTAATTAAACTGAAAAAATGCAAGTTCCACTAACATTATGTAGATTCATAAAAGCTCTGTACTGACTGAAAGGTCAGTGGTGGCGATTGGGTTGAAAAAATAGGGGAGCAAAAAATTCATAGACAAAAATACCAGTGAGTATGTAGGGG
Source organism: Araneus ventricosus (assembly GCA_013235015.1). Classification (NCBI taxonomy): domain Eukaryota; kingdom Metazoa; phylum Arthropoda; class Arachnida; order Araneae; family Araneidae; genus Araneus; species Araneus ventricosus. The sequence continues at coordinate 307,857 of BGPR01000912.1, forward strand.
TAGATAACAAAATTTTAAAATTTAGCTGCAAACTTTCCTGGACACTATCGCTTTTTAATAATTCTTAGCTTTAGGCAGCTAAAATGAAACCAAAATTTAATTTCTCCAGTAAAGAAGGGGGCGACTGGCCTGCTCGCCACCACTGCGAAATATAGCCCTGCCAACAAAAATAAGCTAAGTTAATCTAAAACTAATGTGCAAGGCAAATAATACTCATTAGTTGACTGAAATATTATTAAACAAGAAAATTTATCTACATTTGTCTGACTGACTAAGTTTTACAAGGGATAAGAATATTCAATTTTGATCAAGTCAATAGTTTAAAAGAGATCAATTAAATTAAAGAAACAATTTAACCACTTAAATGTTTTTTTAAACTATTTAATTACAAGATACCTTCTGTTCTAACAATGCATTGTCATTGCCATTCAACTACGAATCCACTGATAAGTTTCAAAATATGATCATTTGATACACCACCAACTTGCAGGAAAAACAGTTCAAGCTGTCAACCCTCCGTTAATTGTAATATCTAACAGGTATGCATGCAGTTAGAGTCTATTAAGTAGTTGTTTTTAATGCATTTCAATTTGAATTTTTCTTACAGAATACTCATTTTCATTCTCAATAGGACTAATTATTATACTTATAAGGAAAAATTATAAACCAAACGAACATATCACAAAATCGACTTAAATCTGCGAGATATATTGAGACCATTTAAGGGTGAAAATGACTGCGATTTACGGAGAGCAAAAGTGACAAGACCCCAGATTAGCAGGAACAGTCGCAATTTCAGATTTCCTGTCCCGATTTTGAATACATGTTGCGAATTGTCCAGACTTTCAAGTAAAGAGTCCATATCACATATTTCCTTAAAAAAATTACATACTATAGAATTTGTCTTTTCTAATGCTGTCTGTTTAATGCTTGGTTCTATACAACAGAAGCAAACAAAACAAAGAGGGGTGAAAACTATAATATCTGTTTTATGATTTCCCAATAAGCTAAAACTAAGTTTGCAGAACCTTTTAATCCACTTGTTCCCTCCTACATTTTAAATTTTTTTAACTCGCCTAAAATATAATTAGATATGAAAGAAAAATATAAATAGCTAAGTTTACAAAAGTGATTTCATAATTAAAGTTATATTCAGCAAATCTTTAACTTAATAAAAACCAAACAATATTTACAAAATTAATTATCCAAAAATAATTTTTCCAAATATTTTCATTAACTGCTTCACAAATATTAAATCAATGATTAATTCAAGGACAAAAAATACTGAATAGGCCTATTTCCTGTTATTATGATTATGGACGAAGACATTCTATTCTTTATATTGTTCTTATCATTCTAAAGTTGAGAATGCTTACATCTAATTATAAACAACATTTTGCTTCAGAAATATGAATAAATAGGATCTCTTTATTAAAACCGACACTTAAATATTCAATCTGAGTTTGCAACGAACATACGTATTTGACAGTTACGAAAACTCAATCCAAAGAGAAGCAATTAGGTACAACACAGTGGATACCAAATTATTTTACAAACCATTAATCACACAAAGGATAATTAGTCTCTGTAACCCAAATCATAAAATTTCAGCTACAGTTGCAACTTTTACATTAATCACGTATACATGCACTGATAGTTGAAGCACTCTTATGATAGATGAATGGGCTTAAGAGAAAAATTTTAGAACATTTCAAAATGAATGGCGTCGACATGTAACACTCTCGGTTACTTTTTTTTTTAAATTCAAAATATTAAAATCTTTTTTTTAAAAAAAAGGAATTCAGACAGTAATTTTTAATGTTATGGTAGTTATGCCAATCAATGACTGAAAAATTCATATTTAAAAAAATTAACAGGAATTAACATGTGAGAAAAATCCAGTTATATGCAATTATTTCATAAAATTATCCACACAATTTTTAATTTAAGAAAGATACAGTCATAAATTACTTATAATTTTCTATTTCTTAACCACGTACACTGTCTCAAGAAAATTTTAGTTTTATCATGTACCCATATTGAACACATTCTACACATTTTGAATATATTTTTTCATAATTAAAGTCATATTCAACAAATCTTTAACTTAATAAAAACCAAGCAATACTTACAAATTTTTTTATTTTATTTTTTTTATTTATAATTTAAATATTTATATGCCATACTCATATATTATTTTCGAATTTAAAATTTTAATATCGAGAACAATTAAATATTATAAAATACAACAGCAATAACACTTTGCAAAACATAAAATAATATACATCACTTTCAATATTATTATTTTACAACACCGATTACCGATTTCTGTTATTTTTCTTGTCATTGCTAAGACTTAAAAATAAAAATCAACAATAACTTTTCAACACTGGGACAAAATTTTACATAGAAACTAAAGGAAGAGTTTGTTGGAAATGTTAGCCAACTTATTTTTAAGCCGGTCCATGCCAAGGGTCAAAATGTTCAAATCATTCAAAGTAATAACATGGTTGTATGAGTAAATTCCCTCCACACAGTGAAATCCTGACTGATTTTATTGCAATGCTGCAACATTTACAACAAAATTATTCGATAACAGGCAAAAGACACAGCTAATCGTTTTCTCATACTTTTACTAGATTCCGAGTTGTAAGTCGCCGAAGACTACTAATTATGTCAGTTTTTCCGACTGATCAGACAGAGAGCAGATGAACTATTCAAATAATCGATTACTTTGGAAAACCCGCTTTCGAACAGGTATTAAGAAAGTAGTCTTACCTCAAACAGGACTGAATTTTTCACATGCCGTTCCATTACCAGCAGCGCGACCAAAACAATGTTATTTAGCTTGGCGATCACAACAGAATTCGAAGCCAACACCCGATTACTTTCACCGCCATTCTCCTGACACACAGCGCCACCCGAATGACGTCAACCTCTGACATCATCTCGGAAGAATCCACTGCGCACGATGGGAAGAAAGAATGGGATAACTCAGTCTGGTCATGGAGTAACAAGAGAACGAAATGGAAACTTGAATCCATCCTTTAAAAAGTGAGATCGCGCTGGAAAATTGAAATATCATTGTGTTTAAAGCATATACAAAATTTTTATCATAGCATCTCTGTAATTGTTAGTATTTCATATATTGAACGTTCTCTTTAACAAATAACGCTCCTTTTTAAGAATTCGAGAAAACTTTAAGAGCGTTTTCACTTTTTGGCGCGTTTTATTGCGCGTTATCTCCATCACCGACTAAAAATTGATATAAAAATCAATATAATAGAATATTTTTTTTCAAAAACGCATCAAACAACTACTTTACAAAGGGTCGAATTAAATTGCTTGCGGCCTATGGACCTATCCAGCTAGAAATATCACATACTTATGAGTATACAGAATGATTTTATCACAGGCATTGTATTACAAAATTATTTAAATAAAAAATATTTTTATTCATTTGAATTTCATTAATTATTATTATGTTTTATAATATTTACATTTAATTTTTTAATATTTTTTAATTAGAATTAATTTAAGAAATAATCAATGATAAAGTGTTTTTATAAATAAAAAGATTTAATCGGAGCCATTTAAAATAATACAACCAAAATTTTCGAGCCTGAATATTCATATATAGTACATTATAGAAACACTTAATGTTCCTTTGTAAATTACGAAAATAATAAGCTACTTTCCTTAGAAAAATTATTTTGAATATCGATACAGAAAAAATAATAACCTATTTTGAATGCTATAATGGCCTATGTCTCCAAAAGTGAAAATTTTAATTTTGCAAGCTAAAACAGGCAAAAATATGACTGATGCAAAAGAAGATAAATAAATAGATATTATCTATTTAACTTCGAATGCTTAACTATTCATTCTAGAATAATTGAAATATCTTTGAGCTTTATTCTTCGCCGTTCGAAAAGAATTGTGAACCATAATGTTAATTCACCAAATTTAGCTTTCTTTTCCGTTTTGTTAATTGATAATTAACAAAATGGGCCACGATATTCAATGAACCAATGGGAATGTTCTCCCTCTGTTCTCTCGTATACTTCACAATGTGGAGCGTTTTGAGCTTAGCATCGCTGTATGGTTAAGAGAATCGATTATGCATTTTGGGCTTCGACTGATACGGTCATAAATTTGATAAAAATCTGTTACTTTGATGCCAAGTCCACATGCCAAGTTTTATTTGTTTGGCTTGGTCCCTTTTTACTTTCTCGTATACGAAGTATACAAAGAGAAAGTATTGTAATCGTCAAAAAATTCGAACTCGAGATTTTGACGATCTCCACGTTTTAGACCTCCCCGAGTCCGAAAAACACAAATTTGGAATTATGTCTGTGAACACGATAACTCGAAAACTATTACAGCTACGGGGATGAAATTTGGTATGTGGTCTTTAAACATAATTTGTAGGTTTCTATCAAGTTTTGGACAAAATCCGTCAAAGGAAAGTCTGTCTGTTTGTATGTCCGCGGTAATGTGAACACTATAACTCAAAAACTTGAATAGCTAGATGGATAAAATTTGGTACACGGTTTTATCGTCATAAATGTAGGTCCGTACAAAATTTTGGGCCAAATCCGTCAAAGGGTTGACTGTCTGTCGGTCTGTATAATTTACTTTTGAAAAGAATCATCTCCACACGCATGTGTACTGGAAGCAATCTTTCTGTGCACACGAAAGCTATGGAGCGTCAGTTTGTCCTTGAGCCGGTAAGATCTGAAAATCGGTACGCATCTCTTTGAATTTGATTTTTTACCTAGATATTTTTCAATCACTATAATGAAAAACCTTCTGCTAGCCATTGGATTCTGGGCAACCGTAGGTTCGAATTTTTTTAGTCATGCGGGAGAAGTGGAAACGGCACCTTTCTGGAGAATTAAACGAGAAAGTTTAGGGGAGAACACTCCCGCTGGTTGAATTATCTATTCGTATTGCACGGATAGACACAAAGACACTTTTACCTTTGATGGATTTGGTCCAAAAATTGGCACATTTCTACAATTTTGCTGAAATGATCACAGACTGAAATTCATCCCTCTGACTAGTTGCGTTTTTGAATCACCGCTTTCACTTCACATGCAAATAGTACATACGAATAGACAGGCATACAGACAGTCAATCATTTGACGGAGCATCAAAGTGTATTGAGTGTATCAAAATTTGATACACATCTACAATTCTAGTTATAAAACTATGCACTAAATTTCATTCATCTAATCCATAGTTTTTGAGTTATCGAGTTAGCATAGTTACGGATGGATGGATGGATTGATAGACGTATTGCACCTTGGACGGATCTGGATCAAAATTTGATATAGACCCAATTTTGGTCAAATGACGACGTACCAAATTTCATTTGTTTAGCTAGTTTCATTTTTGAGTTATCGTATGCAGACAGATAGACATAATTCCAAAAATGGTAGTTTTCGGACTCGGAGAGGTCTCGAGATTCATAAAAATCTCGAGATCGAATTTTTTGACGATTGCAATACTTTCTCTTATATCTCTAATAATAATAATGGAGAGTGTGTGTATGTCTGTGTGTGTGTTGGCGCTCTACAAGTCAGAATGCTGGACCTAGAGCTACGAAATTTGGCACAAACATAATTTGAAGGGTGGGAATATGCACCTCGGAGCCCCTTTTAAAAAATTTTAATTAATTAAAAATTAAGCTAAATTTCCATTTTGGAAATTCCGAATTTGCATTTTTCAATTTTCCTTAATAACTTCCGAAAATATTACAAAACAAGAAATATTTTTAAACCATCTGAAAGTGCAAAAAATTACCAATCTAATGATATCAATTAAATTGCCGTACAATGTTTTCTCGAATTTAAAAAAAAATTAAGAATATTGTTTGGCATAATTTACAACAATACTTTTCATTGTTGCAACACAACTCAAACCATTTTCATTGTTTAAACAAATATTTAATTGCTTACTTCTCTTTCATTTTTGTAATCTGCGATAATATCCTTATACATTTTGCTTTCATATTTTATTTCATCAAAATTTTTGAAAAATCTGTAAACCAAGCTCTCCGAGATATTGCTTTACTTAACCGTAAGCTGAATGGTTATGTTTACTATGTTTTCATTCTTTTCTCAGCATGTTTTAATCCAGCTAACATGCCGCTGGCCTTAAAATGTGCTGCGTCATTTTAAGATTGAAAACAAATGCATATTTTGCAAGAGGAATAAGAAAGTGAAGATTGTGCCGACAACATGGAATTAGAGGTTACATGACATGGTCAGTTATTTGACTCCATTAGGAACATTTAAGTAGACAATGAACAGAAGAGGTCCAAGGTCGTTGATAGAACATGGGTTAAATATCTATCACAATCTGCTTACGTTGTTAAGAGAACCATGAATATAAAATGATCTAAGATTCAATTGAAATCATGTTCCCTGCGAACAAGCTGGTCGCCGAAGGCGGCTAGTAATCCATATATAAGAAAATAAAAATAATTATTAACCAATTTTAAATCTAGTCTTTTAGTTCAAAACCACATTTTCTATTAGTTTGTTGAAGAATTTAAAAAGAAAATTGCTCTGTCAGAGTTTTCGAGAATCTAATATTTTTATATTCGGCCCCTACGACTGAAAAGTTCAGAATTCCTGGTTTTTAATAGTAAAATTCTAGAAAATCTAGAATTCTAAAAATCTACAATTTTGTAACGCATGGTTGAACCCATCTTTCCGCAGGAATGGCGCTAGACTTTGCCCGACGGGGGGGGGGCGATTTGCCCGACAGGGGACCACGACCTGCTGTACGAGTGGACGAGTGTAATGAAATTGGTCTCAAATTTTCGCCAAATTATTATTTTTCAGCTACAGTTGAATACTTCTTACAAAAAATGTTCCCCCAAGGGATACAAAATGTTTCCCCGACAGGGGGGCACTGCATCCCCGGTCCCCTCTCTGGCGCCACCCCCGTCTTTCAGATTTTATATCCAGCTACTTCATTTTTAGTTTGAATTGAAGATAAGTACATTTTTTATATTCCACATATCTTTATTTCCATGTCTTTAACAACCCTTCACGAAATAACGAAGATTAAAAATGAAAAGAATGTAACGAGGTCGGCATTGTGAAATTGATGACATTTTTGTCTGGCCAGAAAAGAAAACCCATTTCTAATGCTTGATATTGGGCAGACTTTAAAATAAAGGAACCACGCTATAAAAGGCGTGTTATACATCTTTTATCAAGCCGAATTTGCGTACAACTATTTTCGAAAAGCATTCGATATTCTCCATAATAATAATAATAAATGAAGGAGATTCCATAATAATAAATGAAGGAGATTCAAATCTCTAGTCCGGAACATCGTAACATAATAAAGTTGTAGGCTTGATTCGTCTGCCTTTATATTATTTTTAAAATTTTACTCTAAATTGAGTCTCTCAGAAGCCAATGCGGGTAAGTCCATTTTTTGACGCTATCTGATTTTTGTAAATTTTAACGAAATTAATAATATTCTTTTTAGTTATCAAAGGGTTTACTCATTGCTTCATTAGAAGATTTTATATACTTTCACTAATAAAATTAATAAGCCAAAAAAATTAAAAATTGTTGTATTAAAAAACATGAATTTTCTCAATTTTTCTTCTGGACTTATACGCATTGACTTCTGCACGACTCAATTATAAGGCGACGATAGCGTAAATACACGAAAAAAGTACTACCTCCGCCCCATAATAATAGTAGCAAATGATTATTTAAACGGGAATTATTGGCGAATGCAGCTGTAAGTTATGTTGTAGCGCAAAATTGCGAAGCCTTCTATCAGAATCAATGTTTCATGACATCTGTCATTTGTTTTGAGACGTCTTTCAATTTTTAGGCTAACCTAATTATTACGAATTATAACTAGTTTTCTAATTTCATCCACTGATCGAAATCAATTCTTTTATTTCAGTTGAATATCAACCCATTGTAAAAGTATGATGAAAAAAAGAGAGCTTTCAAGCAAAGATAGAGTTGCGATTGTCCTACAACACTACACATCAGTATGCAGTATCCGTATCAGTGTTGTACTACCAGTGGCGGCTCGTGCTATGCAATCTGGGGTGCTGTAACTTTTAATTAGCCATTGTACTCGTATAGTTAAATATTAAACTACTCAAATCTAAGGGAAAAAGCCAAAAATGTTAGTGGTACAAATATGCATGATTAGGAGTTACAGGATGGTGGATTAATCAAGGATTAAAAGTTGCAGCACCCCCAGGTCGCATGGCACGAGCCGCCACTCAGTACTGCAGTCAGTACAACATCAAGCCTCGCCCAATAAAATTGATGAATTGATAGAAGCAGAAACTATATGAACACTCAAAATAAAAATTGGAGTAAGATTTTTAATTTGTTGTTTAATTTCATCCAGTTTTTTGATAATAAATGTTGCGTTTTATATTTATTTTCTTTTGCGACTATTATTAAATTCATCAATTGCTACTATTATTATGGGACAAATTAAATTCATCAACTGCTACTATTACTATGGGGCAAATTAAATTCATCAATTACTACTATTATTATGGGACAAATTAAATTCATCAATTGCTACTATTATTATGGGACAAATTAAATTCATCAATTGCTACTATTATTATGGGACAAATTAAATTCATCAATTGCTACTATTATTATGGGACAAATTAAATTCATCAATTGCTACTATTAT
>BGPR01000912.1:327102-337702 GCA_013235015.1 Araneus ventricosus
CCCAGGGCACTCAAATTTTTTAAGACGGCCCTGGTATTTCGTCTATTTATCTACAAATTTGTTTGTTACGCAATCACGACCAAACGCTTCGTTTGATTTTCTTCGAGTTTGGCATGAATATTCCCTGAAGTCATTAAAAATGACTTACGTGTAAAGAATTTTATTTTTTATTTCGATTCAAGATGGTGGCTGTTTTATGGTCCCGTGTCATGCAATGTTCAACTTTTTTAAACGATTCTAGCGAAACGGTGCATGCTATAAAAGTTTGAATACTACCTCCACTCTCGAGAGTAAAATTTTCTAAAACTGAGTTCCAGTACATATTTGACGCAACTCTAATGTTTTACCGGCAAGCGTTAGAAATAATTTTAGGGCAATCTGTTGCTGACCTACAGAGAGCGAGAGCGTGAGAGAAGATGCCTTCTCTCCCCATCTCTCCCCCTCCAAGCTACGGAATGACAACATCGTTAAAACTTTAAAGACTGCTATAAAGAGAAGATCTCATTTTTTCAGGGGGGCGATGTATACTATTCACAGAACTACTAATTCATTATTTAATAACAAAATTTCTTAACATTATACAGGAAATCAATACATCTTCGCACTTCTTTTTCATCTTTCCCATATGCACAGAAATTTAAAACGATGTTCGATTCCATATTTATTAAAGAAAATACATAATATTTTTTCTATTGCTAGACAAGCTTTTATTATTCTTTTGGAAATATTGTAATGAATTCGATAAAAAGTTAATTTCAAAACTTTCACTTTTTCTGTTTAGATGGATTGCACTTAAAATATTTCAGCAGTATTTAAAAAACTAGATATATTCAGTAGTAGTAAAAAAAGTGAATTAATTAGAAAGAAAATTTCAATTTCAGTGAAAGATTTGTGTCAACGAAAGCTGAAAATATTCTAAAACTTGTTGCTTGCCATAGAAAATAATTATATACAGTAAATAAAACAAAAAAGACTTTAAACAATTTATAAACAGTTCTTAACTTACCCAAATTCTTTGCAAGCTCTCCTAAATTTTCCGTATTACCTAAAATAGAAAGAAAAAAGATTAAAGAAAAGGCCCATTTAAGTGTTTGAAACATATCTAAATATTGGTAATGTTACGATAAAAGAGACAATAAGTAAACGACGTAAATTGTTAATAAAAGCAGAAAAAGGAAAGACCATAGAACTGATATGTACAGTTTTCGGAGAATAAGAACAGTAAAATATAAAGCGTATCTTAAATAAAAAGTCAAATCTCTTTTGTAGCAATAAATTTTTTTGTATGTCGCGTAAAGCATTGCTCCAAAATGATGTACAGTGATCTCCCTATAATCTGGTATTTCGCCAATACGGCACTTTCACTAGTCCGGTATTTTCAGAAGGGCGAGAGGGGAGATTGAAATGGAATACAAGTCACTGTATGCCAATATCAGTGACTTTTGAGCGACGTAAACAATAGGCTTCTGTTCATATTTGGAATTATATTTTTTAACATTTATTATATATATAGTATAATCTTATTTATTTCATAATATTTTGTGCAATAAGCATAGGTTTTGCTATTAAAACGCTTTTTTAAAATTCACTTTAACTAATCCGGCGCTTTTGTAAATCCAGTAGTCCTCTGGTCTGACGTCTGCCGGATTACTGAGAAATTGCTGAACTAACAAAAACAACGTACTATCGAATCTACATTCAAACAAAGACAAACTGCTGACTTTAGTCATACAATGTAATGGTATATGCTTATTTTTTAATGAGACTTCATAATCATGTTAGTGTATTATTTTGCTTGTAATATATTTGTTGTTATTGCTTATTAAGATATTTAAAATTTTAAAAAAATCATTCTTTAAATAATTAACACGTAATGATAATTACAGCAATTTTATTGCAATGACTCTTCATAAGTAATCGTAAATATACATATGTTTTCTTTATTTTTTTTTATCAAAGAACATAAAATAATAAAATGCAGTTCTTAGTTTTGGATATATTATTATATTTTGGATCAATTTGTTACGATAGATGGAAATTAAAATGCCTACATTTATTGCAATAATCCTTCTTATGTTTTTTCCCTTTTCAAGAAATTGGCAAAGAAACGCTCATATTTGAATTATGTTTCGAAAAAAAAACTGTTATGCTCAATTGTCAGGATTTTGGTTAAATTATTGTGAATCGAATTTATAATCTTAAAATAATTTCTTTTATTGTTTGAAGTGACGCACTATTGAATATCAGTGACATTACAGAGATTATTTTTTAACATTGAAATGAATGGGAATGAGTCGGGACCAAGGAAAAATGGCAACGAAAAAGAACGTCGAACTAAACAGAGATATTACTGTATTAGAAAACGAATTATTAGTACTCAAAAGTTATACTCTAAAAATTAAAAGGGCTGATTCAGTCAGTTAAAGACACAAGAAATAAATATCTGTAAAGAAAAACTAAATGGCTACATGAGGGTAGTACTTCATACATACAAGAACATATGCAATATGGCGTATATTTATGTACTTTGTCTTGCACCTTTTTGGACGGTCTTTAGGTGAAATATTTTATTTGCATTTAACTGAACTGCAAATAAAAACTGGAACTGAAGCTAATGCTAATTGCACCGTTTCATTTTTGAAATCCGTATCCAAATCATCATTTTCACTTTTAAAACAGCTATTTAAGCGTTTTAAAATAATGTCGCAACATCAGCTCTGTGCAATGGCTTCTAACCAACCTGAAAAGCTTAAACTTCATTTATTAGAAACACATTATAGGTCGTCGTTTAACATAAATACGAATCAATGCTCATGAGTATCGGATGCTCATTACAAGACATCGCCAGCTTCACGTTCTGAAAACAATGCGAGAGGGAATCGAGGCAATTTTTCTCTGAAAAGCATCGGATAACATGAAAAGTTGCCATTGATTGGTCTTTCAGAGAGAAAAAGAGATGCCTAATTGGTCGATGAAGTGTTGGGCCCACCCAGGCTATGATTGAAAAACGTTTTGGCGAGGAGTTTCCAATTAGGGAAACCATGTTAGAAGGGCAAAGGTGGAGGCAAGCAAGAGAGGACTATGTTTATGACAGAACGCGAAGCAAGTCTGCTTTCCTGATAGGAATCTTTCCATGTTAAGAAGCCACTTTTACAGTTATTGGTGAAAGCGTGCTTCATTTTCTTCCGACACAGTCTTGTTAGCTTTCCTGTCATGCACTTGACCATGTCATAGACCTTTACAGCAATACAAGGGAAATCATGTCTGTTTTTCTGCATGCTATTTTCCGATAACATTGGGAAAACAGTGAACACGCAATATGAAAATCTTTACCGTTTGATGAACATTGTCTTTATTTATTTCGCAGTAGTTATATGTAAAGACTGTTTCCTAAACTTATGATTCTGCTTGAGACTTAGTGTTGCTTCCAGTGCTTCCGTCTTTATTTTTTACTTGTTTCTATACACTTGTAGCACCCAGCAAATTAAAATACTGACAAAGCAAGCTTCTTTTCAGCATAGAAATTTTTCCATATTCAGTCATATAAACATTCAATCTTGTAACTGATTAATGAGGGGGAAAAAAGATATGAAAAGCAGTCGCCTTGCTTTGTTAAGAAATTCGGATTTCCAAAAGTTTCCGCATTTAGAAGATTTTTGTAGCCATGCGAGTTGGTTTCTCAAAATTACCATTAGCAGAATAGAGAAACCCTTACCATTCACTATAAAAAAAGTTAAAGAAAATAAATAATTTGCAGATATCTAATTATACACCAGTAGCTCTTCAAAGACGAGCAGAGAGCGATTCAGACTAAATGCTGATTCTCGATGAACCCTCGTCTGAAGAGAACATAGTGTGTAATAGTTTTCACCCAATATCTAAGACAGAGGCCACTTTGGTCGTGGAGGTGTCATGGTACGGCCGCCTGTCATGAAGTGTGATTCCTAATTCCGATGTCTAGCATGAAATCCGACAGCCGTACACCTCTCTATGTGTTTGAAAGAAGTATACTGTCGACTCAGAGATATACGGATGAGATCTTACAACCACGTTTTCGATTTTCAGGGGCTTAGTTTGTTCGAGGTTCATTTTTACGGACGACAACGTTCATCAACTAAATATGGATTTCCTGGTTGATTAGTCGTTTAGTGGATTGTCCTGACAGATCTTCTGACGTAAAAAATATTGAAAATATCTGAAACGCATTTGGAAGGCAAATGCAATTCGCCATACACCTGCAAGAACTTTCTAGGAAGTGAAAACTGTTTTGCTGCAGGAATGGAACCGACTGTCAAAGGAAATCATCAACTGTCTCATTTCCAGTATGATGTTTCACTGTTAGAGCTGTATGTCTGAAGGAGACACGCCCCACAAATTCATTTTATGTTCGCTTTTGCAACATGAGTTTTGGATATTCCTAGGCTAATGAATATTACTGATAATCATTAAAGCAACTGTGGTGTGTATTCATGGCATGATTTTTAGGTAGATTCCTTATAGGAAGTCTACCTATTGCAATGGTTCTCATGACACGACTTCCGGAAAATTTCTGCAGATCTTCACAGATCATGACCTCTAGAACCCAAAACCGCCCATCGTTAAAAAGTTTATATATATATATATATATATATATATATATATATATATATATATATAACGCTTTTTCCCATGTTATCTTGTGAACACGATAACTGGAGTAATTTTTATTTCATTTTAACCAGCTTGGGATATGTTGTAAGGATAGTGAATATCTCGGTCGAGTTCGTAGATGGGGTATCCAGCTCAAAGGGGGTGGTAATGGTGTGGGTGAAAATTTTTATTTTCCCATAATTTCTTTAGTATTAAAAATACAAAGAAAATTCAAATTAGGCGAATTATTACCTTATCATAACGAACAATTTTTGCATTTAAACTTTTTCGATAGCTGCAATTGCTTAGTAGTTATGAGCTGAAAAGTGATTTTCCCACCCTTCCTCTCCTCTCCCCCTAACTTAAAGTACGTTTTAACCTATGCATGTTACCCCTTGTTGGAAAGCTCTCGTCATTTGCAGTCTCTTCCACCAGCTTCATTCTTGCAGCTCTAATCCTTATGAGAATAGAGGGCGAAATGTTCTTTTCCTTATTATTATTAGTAGAAACGTATATATATAACGCTTTTGCCCATATTATCTTGTGAACATGATAAGTAGAGAAATTTTGATTAGATTTTAACCAGCGAGGGATACGTTGTATGGAGGGTGAAAAACTGGGCTGAGTTCATAGATGTGCTATCCAGCTCAAAGTCGGTGGAAATGGTGGTGGAGGTGAAAATTTTATTTCCCCATAATTCCCTTACGATTGAAAATAGAAAGAAAATTCAAATTAGGCGAATTATTACCTCATCATAACAAAGAATTTTTGTACTGAAACTTTTTATAGCTACAATTGCTTAGAAGTTATGAGCTAAAAAGCGATGTTCAATTCCCCCCCCCCCCCCCCACGTAATTTATCTTTTCCCGAAAGCCCCGTTACGATTGAAGATAGAAAGAAAATTTCAATTAGGAGAATTGTCACCTTATCATAACAAACTACTTTTAAATTGAAAGTTTTTTGACAGCAGGAATTACTTAGAAGTTATGAGCGGAAAAGTGATTTTATCCCCCTCTCACACACACACTTAGAGTGCACGTTAACCCATGCATGTGACACCTTATTGAAAAGCTCCCATCGGCCGCATTCACTTCCACTTTTTATACGGTAAACAAGCTGATATATCCGGCTTTGCTCCGGATTAAAATGCTTTCATGTCTAATATTTTTGATGTAAAAACTACTATTGTATAAAAATTATAATATACATATTCCTTTTCTGATCTGAAACGTTTTTAATTAAAATAATAATATCAATTGAACCAGACAAATTTTTAAAAACGACTGACAGCTGATTTCCTCCATAAATTATTATAAAGGTACTTCAATTTTTTTAATAATAACTAAAGTAAAAAGTTTTAATGAATATTTTGAAACAATTAAATTAAATAGTTAATTCATTAATTTAAAGCATGAAGATAAATCAAATCAAATGTTGGTCCTGATATAAATTGTTAATCGTTTACTTTTAAAACTTTCTTTTCGCTTTCGTCCAAAATTCTGTTAATGTATTCTAGCAACAATTCTTCATATTATTCTTGTTCTTCTACATAAAGATTATTGTTAAGAATTCTGTATAAAATTAATTTTGAAAAAATTATTAAAATGAGAGAAACATATTGTATGGAAATGAAATTTTTGTCACTGAAAAGCTAATTTTTTGAAATTTAATATGGTGTAAAGATAGTTTCTTGAGATAATATTTTCCAAAGAAATCGCGGACAAACGCCTTGCTTTTTTTAATTAATTGAAATTTTCATTGATTTTTGGACTTTGAAAAGTTGAGAGTGACCTTTCCCTTGTCTTAAATAAAAAATGTGCGAAGTTTGGTTGAAATTAGTCCAGTGGTTTAGGAGGAGATGTGGAACATACACACATAGCCACAATGACTTTTATTTAAATTAAGATAAATCCAAACTATTGCTGGCAAATACTACGAGCCATAAAAAATGTTTTAGTGAAGATTTCGTCTCAATTAATTAAATATTTAATTTGGATTAAGTTAATGGTTAATTTTAATTAATCAAACAGCTAATATTAATAGTTAGTGTGATAATTAGTTAATTTGACAGATTAATTTTATTTGATATTTAACTAAACGTGGCGGCACCAATATTTGTCTAATAAATTTAATATAAAATAACTAAAAAAGATAGATATTTTTTAAAAAATTCCCTTTTCCCATATTGATACTAAAAAATATCTCATTAACTTTAAAATTGTTTTAGGGTTTTCTGCATGAGTATTTGCATTTAACCATCGATGGAGATTTAAATTTACTGTTCAAAATGGCTGCATTCATATCCTATGCTTTAAACACGCATATTAAATTTGCCACTCATAATGTTTAATAATTTTTATTCTCTTATGCGTTAAGAATTTAGTGACTAATATCTCTGTAACCAGGGAGCTCTCTAAATGACCCCATTTTAGCAGTATTTAAATGTTTCGTCTCATGTGATTTTAGCATATGACAAAGTAAGTTTTGCACAATTATATGGTAAGGAAGATTAAATAAATTAATTTTTAAATCAATTTCTTTTTGCAGTTTCAGATAGGCTGGCTTAATGTTATCTAGGGGATATTTGCACTGCTGGGATATTTATTTCTTTATGACTCCTACCTGTTGAATTATTATGTGTTGGAATATTAAAAAAATTGAACATTGTACTGACTAATAAATCTAGCATAACCTTCTGAGTAGAATGATAAAACCTTGATATAGTTAAAAATTAAATTTCATGAAAACAGAATCAAGACGTGTATATTGCGATGTGTGGAATGTTTACGGCTATGTCTGTGTTGATCAATATGTAATATTTCATTACTTTTGTAACATTAACGTAAAGTAATCTACCTTTGCCTTCCAGCTTGCCGAGAGGGATTTTTCATTTATATAACAATATCCGTCTCACTTAAATTCGGCACCCTGAGTAAATTCTTTTAATTCGAGACACCAATATAATTTGTAATCAATTAAGAATTTGTATCGCCATTTTTACCGGTGCATTGATACAGATAAAGAAAATGGGTTTTTAATAGATTAATCAATAAAAATAAAGAAAACTAGTTTTTAATTGATTAATCAATAAAAATAAAGAAAATTATCGGATTGGTTTAGCAAGATTTGAATACAGAGAATTCGATCAATTAGGTAACAATGAAATATTATCCTTTCATAATGATTAATTTCAGAGATATATCTTTAGGCCATTTAATAAAGATGCAGTCGCTCACAAAAGGGATAGTTTATTGATTTTCAAAAGATAAAATATGATTTTTTACTAGTTAACAACGTCCAAGCCTAGCATGTACAAAAGTCTACCGCTGAGACAAGTTTCGTAGATAAAATGGGTCCGTTGTGGGCAATAAAACATGTGTCTCATTTCACTTTGAACTACAATTTTGAGTTCCCTCCTCTTTCTTCCATTACTTTTCGGACGGAAAATGTCACCTTCAAATATTAGATTTAAACTATATGCCAAACTATTCTCTTGTATTCAAACAGATGTTTAAAGTCTGTTGAATTACTTTGTAGTGAGAGTCAAGAGAGTTTTAGATAATTGAAGGTTTAAAGGTTTGCAAACTCAATACGAAATGTGCGAATTTGATTTTCAGATTTTTTTGCTATTGTTGTAAAAAGAATTTAAGTTTGTTTTCGAAAGTAAAAGCTATCACTTGTAAGTTGCTATAAAAAGTATTAATGTAATGTAGGAGTAAAATTTATTAATTAGGAAAACGTCATTAGAATAAGTAAACTTGCATCGAACAATAAAATATTTTAAGTAATGTAATGTATTTTAAGTAATGTAAGTAATGTATTTTAAGTAATGAATGTAAATATTAAAATATCTTAAAACAAATATTTATAATAAAAAGTTATACTTAATACTTTAATCAATAAAAATCATCTTTTTATTTTTTTTGCTAACGAATTAAACATTCAAAATCAGCCTGAAATTCCTAATTTATTTTTCTCGCATTTTTTTAGATGAAAACACCATTTATTTCATAAAAGCATCGAAACATTAGTGGAACGTAAATATTTGACAAAAATTTGTTTTTAAATCTGACTTTTTGCTGAATATTTTCTAATAGTGCCAAATATTTCGTATTTTCATTAATAGTATCCAGTTTGTATACGTAATGTGCTATAACGAATCACGATGTTCTTCTAGCTGAGACAATGGTTTTAAAAATGATTTATGACAAAAGTTTGATAATTCTTAGCAAATCATGCAAACTACATCCAGCATGCTCACGGTAAACTAATAAACATGAAGTAAATACATTGTAATCCATTTAATTTACTCTGTATTTCCATACGATTCAATAGTTTGTAACTATTCACTGAAAATGATTAATAAAACAACTGATTACTGTCTATATATTCTAAAGTTATAGGAATTCACATTATAAAAGAGTTTTGAGAAATATGGTAGAAAATTTATTTATAAGGATTATAAACAAATATTTGAATGATATACTCTTAAATGATTTCATCATGTAGTGACTTATATTACACACAATACCGACTTAAAGTGTATAAAATGCGATGATAGATAGATTTTTGACTAAAATAACGATTTTTTTCAATTATTTCAGATTAGTATTTTGAATTTCGAGTTTTATGAAACTGCTTTTATCTGATTTCTACGTAACTTTTCTAGGAAATCGCTCTATTTTTTATGTTTGCGCTCTTCGATTCTATGTTATCAAATCTTTAAACGGAATTTTTCTGAAATTCTCATTTTTGCAAAACCCACTGAGTGAAAAAAAATTCACGAATGAAAATTTAATACACATTTTCTTAAATAAAATTTAGAGTTCCGATTTGTAAAGACATATTGATAAAGATATTTGAGAACTATATTTGCAAAGATATTTTGATTTTTTAAATATTTTTTTTAAAAAAAAGATATTTTTGACTGACTAATTGAATAAGCCTTGATTTTAACATCATCCATTTTATATGTAAGGATTTCAATGCTGAAGGAAAATTTTCATTTATTCATTAACAACATTTCGGTATTTTAATATGGGACAAAAACATAGCTTAGCTGATAGCTGAAGTTATATATAATATGCTTTTAAGGTTCACTGCAACTGTGTGAATAAAGAATTTGATAAACTCTTCAATTTGAAAGTATTTAATTTATATCACATCTTAGCCTAAATTATTGCATTTTTTCCCATTTTCAAAAAATTTTACCTTTCTTTACATTTCATTAAAGCTATTTTGAATAAAAATTTGAAAAAACAACTCCAACTGCAGTCACATATTCTGAATAATCAAATGTTGAAAAAAAAATGTTCATTAAAAACAATTCGCATTCCAAGATCAACGTTTTAAACTGCTTTATACTACAAAAAAAATTGACTCCGATCTAAAACATTGCATTCCCTGTTCAATTTAAGAGATTGCACTTCTGTAACCACCAAACTTTCAATGTTATTTTTGTTTGTCTGGATAAAAAGTCACTGTCTTTTAAAAGACTCGGTTCACTAAAATGTTGAATTTTTTTTCCCAACTTTTAACTGCTACGATTCATTGCTTGTGTCAAAGAGCAAAACAATAAAAAAAGGAGATGGTACCCCTAAACAAGGAAAGACGTTCAAGAAACAGAACAAAAAAAATCGAAAATAGAAGTCATTCTTTGAAAAGGGATTGTTGCCGATGCCGTAGAGATGAAAGCAGAACAATTACTGGCCGTTACGCGAAAATTGTTATCACCGGCAGCGGCAACAGCGGGTAAACGTTACGCTTATTGGTGCAAAGATGCGCATCCCAGAATTCCTATTGTCTTGTTCGGTTTTTATCGGTTGCTAGGAGACGGAGGAATCGTACATCATAGAAGTTCCTTTGTGCTGGCTGGCAACGGTGGAATTAAAAATCTTAACGGAAGTCGGGCATTCAGTCATTGTTCCACGACAAATTACGAAGAGTTGGTTTAAAAATAAAGCCTTTACAC
>BGPR01000912.1:342394-356946 GCA_013235015.1 Araneus ventricosus
AGAGGCCAAAATGCGCCTCTATTCTCATCTCAACTGGAAAGAGGCCCCAAAATGCTTTCCTCTATTCTCATCGTTCAACGGGAAGAAGCCCAAAATGCCGCACTTTCTCATCAGCTGGGAAGAGGCTAATGTATCTCGATTCTCATAACTCAACGAGAAGAGGCCCAAAATGCATATTCGATTCTCATCGCTCAGCACGGAAGAGGCCCAAGTGCATATTCGATTCTCATCGCTCAACAGAAGAGGCCAAAATGCACCATTGATTCTGTCCTCCAGCAGACAATACGTGAAAAAAAAAAAAAAATCCCGTTGAGCGATGAGAATCGAGTATGCATTTTGGGCCTCTTCCCGTTGAGCGATGAGAATCGAGTATGCATTTTGGGCCTCTTCCCGTTCAGCGATGGGGTTCGTGGGGCAAGGTGATATAAATCTAGAATTTTGGTGTCAAGACCACGTACGAAATTTCATTTATCTTGATTGTTGTGTTTTCAAATGATCGTGTTCACGTATGAATGGACAAACAATCAGACATTGTACCATTTGACAAATTTGGTTCAAAATTTGATACAGCTCTATAGTTTTGGTGTAAAGATCATATGCTAAAATATAACCATCTGGCTTATTGCATTTTTGAGTTACCATGTTAACATAATCTCTAATAAACAGATAAATAGTTACTTTGACGGATTTGGATCAAAATTTGATACAAATCCATAATTATAACATTTTTCAGCAAATTTTATTTATATAGTTTGTTGCGTTTTTTATCTACCGTACTCGCATCCCAATGGACAAAAAGATAGATAGACTTCCCTTGGATCAATTTTGTCCGAACTTTGATAAAAATCTATAATTTTGGCGTAAAGACAGCATATCAAATTTCAGCCGTCCAGCGTTTTTCGTTTTTCAGCTATCGTACCGAAGGACAGACAAATAGACATAATCTCAAAATTGGATTTTCGAACTCAGTGAGTTCTAAAACGTGGAGATTTATCGAAATTTCGAAGTCGAATTCTTTGAAGATTACCACACTTCCTCTTTCCATACTCTGTGTACCAGAAAGTAAAAATATATCATCCCATGACATATTTCTATGAAAATAAGAG
Source organism: Araneus ventricosus (assembly GCA_013235015.1). Taxonomy (NCBI): domain Eukaryota; kingdom Metazoa; phylum Arthropoda; class Arachnida; order Araneae; family Araneidae; genus Araneus; species Araneus ventricosus. Next base: position 343,501 of record BGPR01000912.1, read on the forward strand.
TAACACAAATCTATTTTTCATTTTCACAATTCTTTTCTAATTGAATAGAACACTTTTCTTAAAGTTGGGGATACGGACATATTAGGTACAAAATCTTCAGCTCATGAAAATAATATTGGAACGTTATATTTGTTCCAATAGTGTCCGTCATGTTCTACGACATTAGTAATCAAAAACATCAAGAAATTGTTTTTATTTAAAATATTGTATTAAAGTAACTTAAAGCTCCTGAATGCCACTATATTTTTTTCTTTGTTGTCACTTAACAGATAACAGTGTTTTGACATAGGGGAAAAAGCTGAAAATGAAAACGAAAGTTTCAATTAATCATCAAGATTTATTAGCTGTTTTACAATGTTTTTCTTTCATCTTGCTTTTGAACGTGGGTGTAATTTTTAAGGCATACTCCAATTTACATGACGAATTAAAGTACGTAATATGTTTCTGAAGTTTAAAATTGCTATCGAAGGTTTTTTTTTCTGGAAGCTTCATGTAAAAAGTAGCTGAATGAAAACAGTTCACGTGACGCCGTAATCATAAAGCAAACATACATGCACACATGCAAGCACTGCACGTCTTACTCTGGGCTGTGTCCTCACGTCCTTTTTAATCCGACAAGATACGCAATGGATTCCAAAATTAAGTTGGCATGACTCATCTTGATCACTTAAGGTATCCGACTGTGTTCGGAGACATTTTTTTGAAAAATAACTTATATATATATATATATATATATATATTTAATATTATTTTTCAACTGCATATATATGCAAACTATGAAAATATTGTAAAATTAGGCTTTCAAAAAAATAATATTTTTTTTAAAAACTGAAAAATTTGAAGAAAAATGACTAAAATATTTGCCTTACGCTAACAGCCATAGACAAAATCATATTCTAAATATACATAAATCCTGGTAGGAGTACATTTTTATGACAGTTATCTGTGTTACGCTCTAAAATATTTCTTGTACTTCAAAACAGTTTTGAGATATAGCTGAACGTAGTTACTAAACTGGTAATTTTTCATAAAAAATGCTTTTCGTTTATATTTAAGCACTTAAAAATAATACTCGATTTTAAAATTGACCTTAGTTTTTAGAGGAAAACATCAAGCATATTACAGAAAACAATCTCAGAAAACTTCGTATCAATACTTGAATAACTTTTTGAGAAATCATTGTTACGGTCGACAGTTTAACTCAAAAATATCATCTCTCAGAAAACACATTTAAAGTTTTCGTGCAACATAAAATAATGCTCACAGTTCGGTAATAAAACAGCTGTAATTCCATTTGTAATTGACGTAGAGTAAAAAATGAGACAGTTTTAGAAAGCTGATGAAACAGGCTACAAAATTAAATCATAATTTTTTTTTGATAATTTCTTCAAAAACAACGTTTTTAAACCAGTCGGATACCTTAAACAGGAATTAACCACTGAAGTAATTTAATTCCCAAGTGGGAAAAAGGAGAATGCAGGATGAGCGAAAGGGTCTGACGGTGCACATCTTAATCAACCAATCAAAAATAGAAACCGACTACAACACATTTACTTGATATTTGGAGATAAAATAATAAAGAATCATATAAGAAACAGAATAAAGAAGAACAAACTATTCCGCTGGCAAGTAGGACACTGGCAAGACTTTCCCATTCAATTTTCGGACTTTGTTAGCATGATTTCTTCCCTCGCCCACCAAATTTAACCATACGATTCTGCACTTCCCATTGAAGTGAAATGAACAGAAAGGAAATCACCATCATTCAGCCGTTCGAGAGACCAGTATGGGAAGAACAATCCCCCTCTCTCCACAGGAAAGGGGTAGAAAGAATGAGGGCCTAAGTGGCCACCATGACACCGATTCGCGCTTAGAGGCCCAAGGACCTTTTCTAAAGGTGTCACCATTTGTCTTTTGTGGCAACTTTTGCCGAGAGAGTCTTTCTTTTCTACCATGGTACACAGAGGAGGGAAAGTAGGAGTGCTCTTTACCTCCCCCCTCTTGAACATTTTTTCCCTTCTTTTACTTATTTGAGAGACACAGAAATAAATAGAGACTATGCACACAAACACAAACTTTTTAAGTTTCTTTTCCAATGAATATGAAGACACTGCGAAATTGTCTTCTTAATCTAAGCGTGGTGGCCTCCACCTGGGTCACTTGAATACCATTGGGTGTCGAAAACTTTCATAGGGCCTTCTATATTCTTCAGGATTTTCAAGGGAAAAAATAGGATATTATTTAAAATATTCATCATAAAATATTATCATATCATTGATGCTATGATAATATTTTATGATACATTATTTTTATGGATAGATTTTGATATGATGAATATTATCATCATAATGATTATCATCATATCATATATGATTATATTCATCATAGCATCATAAAATCCATCTAATATTATCCGTTTGTATTGTCGCCAATACTATCGTTTTCACTTACAATGCTACAGATGTATTTACAGATCTTACAACAACATTTTAAAATCTAACTCCGTTCTGATGGAAATGCACATCCTATATAACAACTGTATTACGCTAATCCTATCACATGAATCGAAAATATCTGCTTTATTTAAAAATGTGTTAGGGTAAAGTTCATTAAATTTGTCGAATGCAGGATTATAATCGAGAATAACCTATTAAACCTTCGGCCAATAAGACGTCTTTCGGGCCTATGCTAAAATGTCGGACTAATAGTAAGACTAATAGGACAAATTTAATGTTATTAATAAAATAGGACAAATCTTTCTTAGTCATGAAATATTTAAATTGACAGTAAGAACCAATGAAAGTCTTCTGGTCTCGTTCTAGAGTATAGCGCGCTCTGTGTATAGCTTCATTGTATGCGGAAGAGAATCTAATACACTGAGTATAGATTCGGTATATACGCTCTGAGTATAGCTTCATTGTATGCGGAAGAGAATCTAATACACTGAGTATAGATTCGGTATATATGCTCTGAGTATAGCTTCATTGTATGCGGAAGAGAATCTAATAAACATTTTGGACTTCTTTCCCTTGACCAATTGAGTCCAAACTTTTGAAAGGATCTACAACTTCAAGGCCACATATCAAATTACATCCATCTAAATCTAACTCTTTCTATTTTTGAGTTATCGTGTTTGCTGAGTTAACTCCAAAAATAAATTTTCTTCGGACTCGGATAGGTCGAAACTGAGTAGATTTATCAAAATCTCGAGGGTGAATTTTTTGACGGTTATAAAAATTTATCGTTCTGAGCTTCATATACGAGCAAAGAGAAAAATAGCTATGCCATGTATCATTACGCCCAGTTACGTTGTATTAAATATAGTTCGAATGCATTTAAAATTAATTGATTCTTAAGAATAGATCTTTTAAACACCATTAGTCGAAGCTCTTTGAAATTGATCTGTTTGTTTTAATTGAAGGTTGTCAATTTCAAAGACCCTTTTCTATTGTGCAAAGACGCGTAGAAACAAGCATAATGCGTTTCACTGGTGGTGCGGTAGATGGTTGCTTTTTATGTTCGTTTTTCCGCTCGTTCTTTTTTGCCCTTTCAAGTGTCAACTATAGTTGTCACTGATTATAGAAAGCATTAATTGACGAACATTAACAAACGATCCACTTCAGAACAAAATGAAAAACACAAAACGGTGAATCTATGAATTAAAAGCGCTTATTGTATCAAATATGTAACATGCTCAATGAGTTAAGTTAATCAAGCAATAACCAAAAAAGTTATTTATATCGCAATAACCAAATCTTCTTTAAGGTATCCGACTGTGTTCGGAGACATTTTTTTGAAAAATAACTTATATATATATATATATTAATGTTATTTTTCAACTGCATATGTTTCAAAACTATGAAAATATTGTAAAATTAAGCTTTCAAAATAATATTTAAAAAAAACTGAAAAATTTGAAGAAAAATGACTAAAATATTTGCCTTACGCTAACAGCCGTAGACAAAATCATATTCTAAATATCCATAAATTCTTGTAAGAGTACATTTGAATGACAGTTATCTATGATATTCTCTAAAATATTTCTTGTACTTCAAAATAGTTTTGAGATATAGCTGAACATAGTTACTAAACTGGTAATTTTTCATAAAAAATGCTTTTCGTTTATATTTAAGCACTTAAAAATAATACTTGATTTTAAAATTGACCTTAGTTTTTAGAGGAAAACATCAAGCATATAACAAAAAACAATCTCAGAAAATTTCATATCAATACTTGAATAACTTTTTGAGAAATCATTGTTACGGTCGACAGTTTTCCTCAAAAATATCATTTCTCAGAAAACACATTTAAAGTTTTCATGCAACATAAAATAATGCTTACAGTTCGGTAGTAAAACAGCTGTAACTCCATTTGTAATTCACGTAGAGTCAAAAGTGAGACAGTTTTAGAAAGCTGATCAAACAGGCTACAAAATTATTGATAATTAAAAATTATCTTGATAATTTCATCAAAAACGGCAATTTTGAACCAGTCGGATACCTTAAGAGTAAAGAAAACATAAAATGACAAGATGAAACACTCGCTAATTCAGGGAATAACTAACTTTGAAAGCCAAACTTCTCCAAAAATTTATTATTTTCAGATTCTGAGAGTATTCAAGTGGCTCCTAAAAGCGAAAAGCATCGATTCGTTTCCTGCTTACGAATCTCAGAAAACCAAAATCATTTTGAGCATGCTCTAATTTCAACTTCACTGATTCTTTATTCCCGCTTCTCCGAGTGAAGAAAAGGGAGAGCAACCTGTGGATGGGCCAAGGACGTCACCTTGCCCCTGATGGATGGATAATGACTCTCTCCTCTGACTATCATTAACATTTCTCTTGCACCACATGTTCTTTCGTTCTTAGAAAGAACAAGGTTCCCAGCATCTTTTCTTCTTCTAAGTGGGATATCACAAGATCTTCATCAGCGCAATTTTATTTTCAAACATGCAAGTCGATTGCATGCGCCTGGACTACATAAAATCTTGCCTTTTTAAGCGAAGGAATAAGTAACAATGCACTGCATTCGGTGCCATTGAGTTTTCTACAAAATGCTGTATATTGTTCGTGTTTTCTGCATAAAAGCATCTCTTTTTAGTTATCAGTTTTATTCTGTATTTAATGTACGAATATTTTATTGTTATACAGGGTTCCCACTTATATCCGTTACACCCCCCTTAACTTCTAAACGGTGACAACTTAGGCCATAAAGTTGGTGTCTAGGTTTAGTAAAAAGGCTATGCGCTACTCGATGAGACAACTTACAACGCCATCTATCGGCACATTTTGGAATTAGCGGTCCTATCTCGTAAACGGTGAAAGATACGAGAAAAAAGTCAATTAGAAAGTTGTAGAGCACTCTCGATTTAGTACGAAAAGATACCATGAGCACATTAATACTCAAAACAGAATGTAAAAAATGAACATTTGTTTGATTGAGATTTTCAACACTATGGCGTCGTGAAACGCGAGCGAAGCGATTGGACTTCTTCTTATGGGGACACATAAAAGGGCAGATATATGCGACCCCTCCGCCAACATTGCAGGATCTTCGCCGGCGCATTACTGATGCTTGTGCCTCCTTAACACATGTCATGTTGCACAATGTGCAGCGATAAATTCAGCCCAGAGTGCAAATGTGTATAGCGGCTAACGGAGAGCATTTTGAGCAATATAAATAAAGAAGACAGGGACGTGTCTCAGTTTCTTTCTTCCACTCTTTATGACATGACAATTTTCGAAATCGTGACCAAACAAATGTTCATTTTTTGCATTCTGTTTTGAGTATTAATGTGCGCAAGGTATCTGTTCGTACTAAATCGAAAGTGATCTACAACTTTCTAATTGATCGTATCTTTAACCGTTTACGCGATAGGACAGCTAATTCCAAAATGTGCCGGTAGATGGCGTTGTAAGTTGTCTCATCGAGAAGCGCATAGCCTTTTCACTATACCTAGACACCAACTTTATGGCCTAAGCTATCAACGTTTAGAACTTAAGGGGGGGGGGGGGTAACGGATATAAGTGGAAACCCTGTATGTACAACCAGTATTCTCCCCTCGACTTTGCAGTCCGTTTTTTTATTAGCATCTGCGTGATACAGTGAAGTGAATCGGGTTCATTTTCAGCCTTTTCTCGTCTACCGACTGGCTCCAAAATTTGATACAGATCCACACATTTGGTATTAAGACCACAAGCCAAGATGAATTTATGTTGTCTGTTGTGTTTTTGAATTACCGTGTTCCAGAGATAGAAAAATAAACAGGCAGTCTACCTCTTGACAGTTGGTTGGTTTGAATTCTTTTGACCTTAGAGGGAGAGGATAATGCACCACGCATATGGTGACACCTGTTAGCGAATTCAATCTTAAATTAGATACAGATTTACAATTTGGGTATAAATATCAAATACTAGAATTCATCCATTTAATTTGTTGCGTTTTTGATTATCGTTTTAGCGTACACACTAATATCGGTCAAAGACTTTCAATGATTTTGTCCAAAATATAATACAAATATACAATTGAGTAATAAAAACATATGCCAAAATTCATTTGTCTAGCCTGATATGTTTTTGAGTTATCGAGGTTACTAACCAGCGGACAGACATTATACCAACAGCGATTTTTTCTGACTAAGGGAGATCTAAAACGAGGAGATTCATCACAATCTCGTGGTCGAATTTTTTGACGATTACAAAATTTCTCTCTGTGTACTTCGTTTATGCGGGCAAATTCAAAATGATTGCCCTCCCTACAAATGGCTATTTCCCAGTAAACAATGATTGGAAGAAAAAGTTTGAATAAATCCAGAAGCTTAAAGTTTTGTTTGCGTACATAATAATTTCTCTATGCAACTATTATTGGCCACACGTATAAAATCCAAGTTGCAGGCCATTTCTCTATCCTGTGTTGCTTTCTCTATAAAAATGCTTCACATGGTAGTGAAATGGGCAATTTGTTCACTGTTGCAGGCAAAGGAGGTGTTAAGACAGAATCTTCAGAAGAAGACATAAAGAATAATGCCAGAATATTTAAATGCCCACATGCAGAACTACACAATTTACCCATTTTCATACTTAAATTTATCTTTCTCTTGACTCTAGATTGTACCTGTATATTAGGGTGGATCGAAAAATCAAAGTGTGGATAAAATAATCGGCATAGGGTGCAAAAGTTGTCTTTTAAGTGTACTAGCATATATGCAAAATTTTTTCAACTTTGTTTAATATCTTCCGGTGCCCCAGGGCGCTTAAATATTTGCAAAAAAATGTTTTTTATGCAAATTTCGAATTAAAAATTAAAATTAAAAATGTATTAAAGAACCGATTTTACAGAGAGAAACGTAGAGGAGAGGGCGAAGGAATGATAAAAAATACCAACAAAAACTGGAAAATTATCGTACTGAAAAAATATCGTGTTTGTTCGATATCACATTTTGTAAGTGTACAAATTTCGATACATGTAAATTCCAAAAAGATATGAAAATTCCACTTGCTGAGCGATTGTTTATAAAAGATCAAATATTAGAAAGGAAAATGGTTATTGGAGAAGTGGAAGTAATTGCTACTGAAAAAAGAGAAAAGGAAAAAGAAAACAGATGGAAGACAAAAGGATAAAACGTAAAATGGTTAAAACTGATGCTGCTCATGCTCAATCAATGGAGCTACTTGAGCTCAACACTACGTCTTCGTCCTTGTATACAGATACGGATGTAATTACCTTGGAATGTGATTGATACGGAATTTCAGATAGAACAGCTACTTCATTTGCCAGTGCTGTTCTACAAGACATTGGAATTATACACGAAGGTTAGGTTAGGTTATATTAACGTCCCGTTCTGAAGCAACACGAGGGCTATTTAGGGACGGACCTCTTAATTTTGAACCGCGGTCAGATGACGAGGACGACACCTGAGCTGGCACCCCCCTCTCCAAACTTCCGCTAAACACCAACGGGAGGACGTTTGGTCACTGCGTATGATTTAGCGTGCAACAGGCCCCATACACGGCGGATCTTCAGTGGAATCGGGTTTCGAACCTGCGACCCTCCGGTCCCTAGGTCGAGACCTTACGACTAGGCCACCGCGGCCTATACACGAAGGAGAAGCTTCGCATGTGGTAGATCGCAATAAAATTCGTAGACAGCATAAAAAGCTTTAAAATGCAGTTGCAAAGTCTACTAAGTTAACAGTGTCTCGGTCTCTTTTAATCAGATTATATTTCGATGGGAGAAAAGACAACACAAAAGGTGCTAATTAAGAAGGACACAAAGTACTACTCAAAGACCACGAACGAGGAGCATTATACTCTTGTAAACGAACCGACCTGTGTATATCGGACATGTTACTGCTGCAACAGGAGGAGCTAAGACCATAAAAGAAGCAATACTCAATTTTTTGGAACACATAATATGCAATTAAATGGGTTAACAGTAATTGGATGCGATGGAACAAATGTTAATACTGGGCACAAGGGAGGTATTATTCGCTTGATGGAACTGGCCTCAATAGACCATTACAACGGTGAATTTGTTTGCTCCAAACAAATGAGTTACCTCTCCGTCATCTACTAAATTCTTTGGATGGTGCAACAACTGGTCCTGAAGAATTTTGTCAACCACTTGGTAAAGCAATCAAAACCTACGAGGAGCTACATGTAGCTCCTTTTTCTTCAATAAGTATGGAGAATATGCCACATAATATAGATAGAATGGTTCTCAGCAATGATTAACAATATCTATATGATATTTGCCTACCGATATCACGCGGTGAATGTTATTCTGACCTGACATTAAGAAAGCCTGGTCCAGTTGTTCACTCAAGGTGGCTAACAATTGCAGGTAGAATTTTAAGGTTGTATGTGGTCACAGAAAAACCATATGACAATCTTATTATTCTTGCAACATATATTATGAAGGTATACGCAACCTGTATGGTTCCATGTCAAGACAAAGCCCTCCATAAAAGAAGGAGCGCTGCATATTTGGAGATTTATTTCATTTTTTAGATATTTGGAACCCAATTTAATAAATATAGTACACACTTTTATTTAACAAAATAGCTTCTTTTGTCATCCAGAAAATTTGCTATTGTCAATTCTCACAGATAACAGAGAGGATATAAGGCATTAGCACTACGAAAACTAATTTGTGCTAGAAATGAAAACAGAGGATCATCAGAATAAGAATTTTTCAAGTACCAAAAATAGACTTTAAAGCAAAGGATTTTTTTGCACTTATTAACTGGCAACGAGTTGGACATTTGAACCACCTCTTTTGATGAATGCGCCATTTAAAGAAATAGAGCCCATGGTAAAAGTTAGAAGGAGGAATGGTCAAAATATCCATGCCATACCCAAGCTGTAGAAAGATGTTTTCGCATAGCGTCTGAAGCGTCCGAAAGTGTACATGGAGAAGAGAAGAGACACGGCTTGATATTGAATAGATACAATCAAAAAGTCTTATCAAGCATTATAATACCAAGAAGGATTACATCCTTTAGAAATATGTAAATCTTCAAACTAATAGAATTAAAAAAATCTATGATTAAGTTCACTTTTTATAAGTTTTGTGATTTATTGCTTTGACTATATATTAAATTTATACTTCATGTACTATTATAAAATTATAATTATTTATAAGTTTATACTTTAATACTTGAATAATCTGCCAATTTTTCAAATATTTTTCATTACTTCACAATTTTTAATAGATATTTGTAAAAATGCCAATTTTAAACTTTTTCGGGGCTTTCGGACCACCAGAAGATATAAATGAACTTTAATAATAATAAAAAAACGTAAACTAATATACCTAAAACAAAACTTTCTTACCCGGCGCTAAAGGAAATTTTAAAAATATTTTTTTAGAAATTTCCCCCAAAAAATGTCATTTTTAACTATTTTTGGGGCACTTGGGGCACTGGAAGATATGAATGGATTTCAATAAAAAAATATATGTAAACTAATATACCTAAGACACAACTTTCCCACCCAATGCCAAAAATAATTTGAAAATAAAACAAAAAAAAAAATTGTAAATTTTCATAAAAAAAATTCAATTTTTAACTATTTTTGAAGCGCTTGGGCACCGGAAGATATAAATGAATTTCAATAAAAAAAATTACATAAACTAATATACTTAAGACACAACTTTCGCGCCCCATGCCAAAAAGAATTTCAAAAAAAAAATTTTTTTCCTATACTTTTCGATCCACCCTACTGTATATACCATATCGAAAGAACGCAGAAAATACGCTGGCTACTAAAATACTCCATAATGTTTGGCGTGAAATGGACTATCGCTTAGATGTTGTCTATGCGACGAAGGATAGTCACACAGCGCAATGATTACGTACGTAAAAAAAAAAAAAAACACCTATAAACTTCCTTCTGCATTGCATTCAAATTTTTTCTTCCCATCATTGTTTACAAGGAAGTTACAGCCACCTGTAAACAAGAAGGTAACCATTTTAAATCACCCTGCATTTAAAATGACTGTCACGTGAACGTTCTGGGAAATAAAGTTTTTACAGGCAAACGTGTAATATTCAGCATTACAATTTCTAAACTGCTTTAATGTTTCCTCCAGTACAAGAAACACCTAAGACCTCGTTAGCGCTACTTCGCTGCAGGGACTGGATATGACAGGTTATAGACTCGATTTCATGGAAGGTCCGCTGTATATACGGGCCTGATGCATATCGGTCAAGGGTTAAATGTCCTCCCAGTGGTGTGGATGTGCAAGTTTGGAGACTGGGTGTCGTCTCGCCATCTGGTCGCGGTTCAAAGTTAAGATTACGAAGTCAAACCCAAAATGGTTCCCGTGTTGCTTCAAAACGGGATATTAATATAACTAAACTAAGCGTTTTTCTTTAATCGAGTTTAGTTGAAGAAAAAGTAACTCTATTACCAGAAATACTATTACTTAAGAACGAAAATTTTCTAGTATTCACAGATTAGCATTCAAGGGCAACCGCTTCGGGTCTTCTTTTAAAAATCTGAGGAAGACAAGTGGTGCGAAACTGATTCGTCTTGAGTTTTGAGAGCGTAAATTCGACGGCGATTATTTTCCACGCCGCACTAATTCCTTTTTGGAGAATAAAAGTGTAAACAAGGAATTTGATTAACAGCTTCACGCACTCCGAACTTTAATTCAATTACTCAGTCTGTAATCGAGCAAGGATTAACTGTACTTTAAGAAATGTTCCAAATTTATAAATGCAGAATCTTTACCCTTCAGGATCTATGCTGTGCCCCGTAATTTTCTTACGAATGTCCCATTTAAATCACGGCTGCTTAAAACGTCTTCCATCCCCACGACCTCTTTTTCACCCTAAAACATTTTCGCGCTCCAAAATTTTAAAATTAGCAATAATAAAGCGCAAATTAATGATGAAAAATAGAAATTCCATTTGAAATATTATCATTCGACAAATTCACTTAAATGCTTTCTGTTATGACTAGGGGGATCTTCCCCACCCCCGTCCGCTGACGCTTGGGACCAACCTTACTCGCTTCACTCGCTACAATGAAGACACAGTGCGCCCTAGTATGGTTATTGTAAACAAACAATTATGGTTTAGCTTAGTAGATTTGCTTCTGATGCTTTAACTGAAATTAGCACAGGATAAAATTTGTTGGAATTGAAAAGGATCTTTTCCTTGAGTTTGTATGCATTTAGAAGTCAAATTCAACATTCAAATTAAACTAACGAAGAAAATTGCAAAAGTGCAAAATAGGTAAATAAGAGTTTCATGATATATAAAGATAATCTTGAAAACAAATTATTTAAATTTATTAACAAAGAAGAAAGTTCTTTCCAACATCAACGCAAGAATGTTGGTTCTAAGCAAACTTGGCCTTAGAACCACATAAATACAAGCACGCTGAACATCTTGAAACAAATTATTTCCCTGCTATCTCAGGTGTTGTCATCTGACTCTGATTACAATACAAAATAGGAGGTCTTCATCTATGAAGATGTTCGAAGTTTGTAAACAAAATTCTTGGTTTATCCCAAAGCCATATAATGGCTAAAAATTTGATATAGAAATCTTTGAATTTTGAGAGCATGTAACTCCATTCAAGCAGAATTTTCTCCTGGTTAATAATGGTTCTTATTCGTACAGCCATGTTTTAGTGAAAAAAGGGAAGGAAGTCGCAAAGGAATTTGGAAGCCCCGAAAAGTTTTTTGTTTCCAAAAGTTTGAATTTTTGAAGGCAACAAAACATCAAAATTAAATTTCACAGATAATTTTGTTCGTTTGAGAATTCAAATGGAAGCTGTTATACAATTGAGAATCAACTCCAAACTACGTGTTTTGGAATACAGTTGTTTTTGCAAAGTATTACAAAAAAATTCTAGACCTGTATTATTCCAAAATTAAGTATTGCATGATAAGTTGTTTGTTGTGCAAAGAATTGCAATAGCAAATCCGAAATCTTTAAAGTGGTAGTTGACTACCGATTTCATAACTGTGGCAAGGAAGATGAAAATTCGTACGTTTTGAAAAGAAATATAATCGAAAGAATATCATTAATCGTGATGAAATAGTTTTATTGTTTATCTTACAGAACTTATTTGTTTATTTTCAGTAGGATTTTTAACGCTGTCTATGGATACTTACCGTTTAAAAGCCGCTTTTATGATTTAAACGAACTTTTTTTATGGAATTGAGACATATGAATTGGAAGGATTCTTCGGATATTTATTCCTAGAAATGAATATTGATTTGAAAGGACTGGGGAGATTCTTTAAAGCAGGCCGGTTTACAGTATGTTAGTCATTTACAATGAATGTGAATGTTTCGAATTTTTCTAAAGCTTTAAGGCTAATGGAAAGAACATTAACAGAAATTTCATTATGCTGACAACAAGAAAACAGCAGCATGAAAAAGTAAGTTTCTCTTCCTATATCCATATACAGAGCAATCAAAATTTAATTGCTTCGTTGATCGTGAAACATAAGATGTTGCTAAAAGGTTGCATGGAGCAATTGCAGTAAGATGCATTGCTCTGAGAAGAAGTTCTGAGATTAACATTTAATTGAAATCCCACTGTGAGTTGCAATACGAAACGCGAAGACTCGCCAATTTCGCTCAACGAATATTTTCCGGTATCCTAGCAACGGAAATAGAAACTGTTCGAGACTCTCGGCCAATCAGAGAAAATTTCCATTTTACCCTCAAACCGGAATCAACATTGTTCTATTCTTTTCCGTTAAACTCGCCGCATTAAATTCTGAAATGGAAATTAAAGAAACTGCAACCGCGCGGATACAAACAATGGAGTCGAGTGTTTGGATCGGAGCAGAGTTACAAGGGTCGCTGCCTACGCGGCTGAGAAGGATTGTAATAAGCGGTTTTGCTTCGATAATTCCAATTCGTTCTTACTTGAGCATCAGACGACAGAGGTCGGAAGTTTTCCTTTATTTTGTTTCTTGCACGT
>BGPR01000913.1:0-12362 GCA_013235015.1 Araneus ventricosus
CCGAAAGAACTTTAAAAATACTTTTGGGATAGAAATGCTCCTTGGGCTAGTGGCTGTATTTACTACCAGTCTGCCACGTGATGAGAAGGAGTTTTCATTTACTACAGAACATAGATGTGTGTAGGTTGCTGCAATGAGTTTTTCCCCCCAATGTGTTGCATCAGCTTATTTGACAGATAACGAGTATATATGTTTTGTTTTCATAATGTAATTTCAATAAAATTTGTATTTATTTGTTAATTTTATATCAGATAAAGTGTTTATGAACCGTATTAACTACACTGAACTGGTATGTGGAAAAATAATTTTCTTATATGCCCGTCTCTTCCCCCGGGGTGTACCACGAGTACACAGATGAGTTGTGTCAGATAAGTAAGCAGGAACTCGCTTCTCCTGGGGGTATAGTATGGTGGGGCTGTAGGTCTCTCCACCAATGATAGAGCGTACCTCCTGCGGGAGGGGTCGGGCCGTGGACCGGTGATGGGCTACTAGGACTTCGGCATCAGTACTCGAAGCTATTGCAGCGGCTGTCATTCAGATGATCTGGGTGCCAAGGTAGGGCGGGGGTAGACCTACTTTTGAGGCTGAGGTACATGCCCCTCTCGCCTTAGACGATGGAAACTTATTGTCCCTCCCGTCATAAGTGCTTGCTTCGCTTGGTATTCTATTTTTAGGCTGCTTTTGAAGCTTGTACTTATTCTTTTCAATTTAGACACAAATTACATTAATCCAAAAATGTCTTGCTATCGGGGGCTGACGGACGAAGGAATACGAAAAATTTTAGAAGCGTCAGAGAATAATGATATCCATTATGATGGTGACATAGACGATCCCGATTACCAAGATTTGGTGCACAATCTATTGCCTTTATCTGATCTTGACGGGTGTGAGATGGATGTTGAAGTTTATTTCATTACACAAAACTCAAAGATCAGTAATACTTTGAGTGATATCGATACGTCATCACTTTCATCGGTTGATAAGATACCACCAGATGTTACTCCAGACTGCGGTCCTATCTTATGGTTCCGTGCAGATTCATCTTTTCAAAATCTTATGACAATAGAACGGAATAATAAAAAAAATTGACGTGAAATGAAGGGTCAGGGATTCAGAGTAAAAGTCAATGAAAAAAAATATAAAGCGCGGATCTACTAGTTGTAAAGTTGACTTACAACTTATAGCTTGCACATAGTGAAACTCGTTTGTGTTTTTGAATAGAGAAAGGAAAACTTCGCAGTTAAATATAATAGTGTTACGAAAATCATCCGTTGAGTGTAAGGTGAAAACAGTCCAACAAAGGAGGATAATGGAGAACGACGCTTTATTCCACGAATATTCCGAAAAGCACGAAGGACAGGAAACAAGAAAAACAACACTTGTACAAATTAGCAGTGCAAACAGACAGCAAATCACAACAACAGTAACAGCACTTTCAATACCGTACAGCGTCTATTAGCTTGCCAACAAGCACTGCGGACAAAACTCCAAAAGAGATTCAAAGAAGTTCACAAACATCCCAAAGACGCTCAAAGCCGTTCACTCATCTCGGCACTTTCGGGGTTTTGTACCTTTTCCGAAAGGATGAGACATCACATAGAATCATCTAGTACATTCTCCATACCTTCTGTTCCTAATAGATATAGGATGATGATTCTAGTATTTTCGAGGACATTCGTTTTGTCGACAAGGTCGGGGGCATTGGCTTCTATTTCTCTGACATCCAATAAGATTTCGGTAAATGTCTCTCTCCAAGCATAGGACTAACATTTCTGAGAAGCGACTTAAAAGGTTCGTAACAAAAGTATAAATATTGACTTCTGTCAGAGCTGGGAAATAAATAATTTTGCTGCCAATAATTTTATGCACAGCTAATAAACTATGGGAGGCTAAGTAAAGCATTATAACTATTTAAATTTATTTATATTTAGTTCGCCATTTGGAGATCAAAATAAAGTTAAAATTTTATGTACATCCAAAATTAAGATTAAGATTTATGAAAAAAATCAGAACGGCTGTCTAATTTCACGTAGGAATTTTTAATTACAAAACCAATCAAAGAAATTTATTTTTGTTCAAAATAAATAACATGCAAATGTAAAATTACTTCAAGCAAAACAGAATCTCTAAGACATGAAACAGATGACGGTCATAAATTAACAATACCTTCAAAATATTCGATAGCATTCAGAAGCTTTATCCGATGATCTGAATTCACAATTCCTAGAGAGATCAAATCTTGTTCTTCTATACCTTTTAGGCTATCGAGATTGTGGTAGCCGTTTAACACCAAAACGTTCATGTACACCTATGTTAACAAAGAAAAACATGTTTCAGATATTCCATATTATAAGCATACATTTCAGTATTATATTTTTTGTGCAACACTTTCAAAAAACTTATTCAGAAAATAATTGTTCACAAAATAGAAGCATCCTGTTTTCAAAATATTATAAATGTTACGATTAATGTGATTAATCGGTTATTAGGAATAATAACTGGTCAATGTGATAAATCGATCCATCACTTTAACTGGTTATTATTCATAATAACCGATTAATCATATTAATCGTAACATATATGCAATGAATTCACCGTTTCCTATTTTTAAAAACGCTTCTTAACTTTTAATTTATAATTAATTATTTCTACTTAAATTCGAATATAAGAATAACTGTCACTGTAACTCACAGAAGTCCGGATTCACCGGCTGTAGTTTTCGGGAGTTCTACCTTTTCGAAATTACTATTTAAGCTCGTCGCGATGTTGAAACGATCTCTTTTTCAGCTACGTCTTTCACCTACTAAGATGCGCCGTTCTTGCGCACTAACTCTTCAATTGTCGTAAAAGATATTCTTTAATTTATGATTGCGTTACTAGATTAATATAAACTGCATCATCTTTAAGCCAAATTAATAAAATGAAATTGAATTAACTATTGCCTACTTCATTTTGAAGATGCTTTACATTTTGCCTAAAGTATAATGTTACAGATTATATATATATATATATTAAAAATTTTCCCATCTTTAAAATAAATCCTTATTTTCTCATCTTTCAAATAAATTTTTAACGACAGTTAATTTTTAATTACGAACGAATTACTTCTACTTCAATCCTATGATAAAAGCACTCCTACTTTAACTAGACTCGCAAGAGACGCATTATTTCTCGAGCCTCAATTTCGGTACTTTTCCCTTCTCGGTATTATAAAAACTCGCCGCGTCTGTGTAACTTCCTCTTTTGTAATCATGTAACGCACTAAGCAACTCGAAAAAAATCTTACACAGAAATTAAAACAATGGTAATTTCTTTCAAATTTAAATGGAGATAAAATCTTATCATCCAACATGGCCGCGGTAGCCTAATGGTAAGGTGTTGGCGGGGCTAGAGGGTTTCAGATTAGAAACCCGATTTCACTGAAGATCCGTCGTGTATCGGGACTGCACGTTAAATCATACGTAGGGGGCCACTTCCCGTTGGTGTGATGCGGAAGTTTGGAGAGGGGTGCCAGCCCAGGTGTCGTCCTCGTCATCGGACCGCGGTTTAAAATTACAAAGTCCGTCCCAAAATAGCCCTCATGTTGCTTCAGAACGGGACTTGAATAAAACTAAACTAAACCCATCATCCAAACACCGACACAATTTGCGAGTTTCAAGATTTAAAAAATAAAATTGTATCATTCAATACAATATGCTAAGAAAAATACTCATTTTTCACTATTTTGTTAGTTTTGAAGTATGAAATATAGTAGTACATAAACTTTCAAAAAGTTTCTTTTGAATCCATATAAAAATTCCTAGCTTTCATGTTACAACCCTTTTGGAATTCTACGTGTACCATTCTACCAAAATCCTTTAAGAGACGTAAGAATGTTTATAACAGTGCTATACTATAATAGGGTCCCACATTTCTCGAATATAATTCCCGTCGCCAAACGATTCCATTCATTGGCATATGTTTCCCGACCAACTCCTCCTAAAAAATATGACAGGAATCTTCCCCCATCTCTCAGCTGACCCGAAGTGACATAAAAAGACGTTGTAAAACACAAATCGCTTTCGAGGCGGAAGGCCCTCGTATTTTTATCTGCCGAGATAGCGTCAGGATTAATGGCTCAAACAAAACGAATGGCCTTCGCTCTCCCCCCCACCTTGCACAGCAAATCTCCCACCCTCTGACACACAAAAGGCGTATCCAGGTGACCACTGGTGCGGTCACAGTTACATAACAGATCAATATCGTCCACCTTGCTCGCCTGGAAATATGAAGTTTTTTCAGGACTTGCTAAGTCGGCGGCTTTGTTTTGCACCACCAGTTCTTTTCTTGCGCTTATGTCAAAACTAGAGATGGCATGTAAAAAAGAAAAATGAAAAAATTTGTTTTTGCCTGAGTGGCAGCAGCTGGAAGTGATCCGTTGTTAAGCTAACCAATCGATGGATTCGCTTTCCCTTTCCGCATTGGTGATTGGTTGCGAAATGTTGTGTGAAGTACAGAAGTGATTGAAAGAGAGACTGGAGGAAGTTCTTGGAAATGTAAGCGTAAATCTTCCGTCCAGGATTTGGTAGCAGAGAAAAAGGGATATGACACATTTGCAGCGAGGAAAAGAAGTTTCCAGGCATTTTTCACGCCGAACTTAACAGTACGAAGTTAGATTAGTTTTCCTTTCAAAAGAAACTAGAAGCTTATAGAAGGAGCATGGGTGATTTATTCTTAAGGAATTAGAATGATCTTTATTCCATTTAGTTATTTAAAGAAGAAGGCGGATTTTTTCATATGCTTTAGACATTTTTCACACCGAACTTAACACTACGAAGTTAGATTAGTTTTTCTTTCAAAAGAAACTAGAAGTTTATAAAAGGAACATGGTTGATTTATTTTTAAGGAATTCGAATGATATTTATTTCATTTCGTAATTTTAAAGAAACTAGAAGCTTATAAAAGGAACATGGGTAATTTATATTTTAGGAATAAGAATTATATTTATTTCATTTAATTATTTTAAAGAAACTAGAAGCTTATAAAAGGAGAATGGGCGATTTATTTTTAGGAAATTAGAATTATCTTTATTCCATTTAGTTATTTTAAAGAAAAAAACAGATTTCTTCATATTCTGTTTAAGCAATTTTTAATATAGCAAGTTTATGTCAAAATTCTTTCACAAATAATATTTTTCTTTTATATGATGTCGTAGCTCAAGCAAAAGTCCAAAGCTCTAGTTTCGAGATATAGTCAATTTAAACTTAATTAATTTTTAGTCGTTATGATAAATAAAAATTATTTTACAGATTTCTAGAACCTACGGTTGGTTCACTTTTCTTTTCGCCGCAGTATGCTCCCGAATTCAGAACCGTGAAGGTTCCCTGTCAGTTGAATGGACATACGCAGAAAGATTTATTGAAAATCTTAAAAAAAAATTACAAAGTAAAGCTGACATCACAATACACACCATGAATACAAAGTTTCTTGATTATAAAATACTAGCAGTACTCTCACGGCGTTGCCGTGACATCCTGACTTTCAATAAAACTTTTAAAAAAGCTTACAATCTTCAGCTTCAGGTTTAAACTTTGAAGCCACATTGTGTGAATAGCTCCTTGAGGTCATATTTCATTTCTTTTCAGTTTCAATGAAAGTACACGCAGGGTGAAAATGTCTTCTGAAACTAAAGGTATCAGCCTTACATCGACTATAAAAAATATAAAAACAAAGAAATTAAAACCATGATCTGTCGGCGAGACGACAGACGGTACGATCGTACTTCAAAATCTTGCTGGAAGCAAAGGGATTATGACGTCACGTGGTTTCGTCGAAATGCATGCTGGGAATAGAATACCGCGACCTTGGTTACGAAGAATCAAGGAGGGAAAAAATGGAGCGAAAATATTTTAACACTTCAGAAACAAATTAATTACTATTCAACCATAAAGGATATTTTAACCGTTCTTGTTTTAAATCAGGGAGGAAAATTCCTTTCATTGCCTCAAAAAAATGACAGAGATAACGTTATTAGAACTGGGGATGCAGTAAATTAAATACAAAAGCAAAATTTTATTGGCAAAACTGACTTTTTAAAAATTTCCCAAAATTCAGTAAATTACGTTTGAAGCTCAAAACAAATTCCATTAGAAAGAAAATTGTTTGTTCTATCCAATGGTACATCGGTTGTTTTTCAACTATCATTAGAAAAGATACTGTAGTCGTAAACGTGACGAAAATGATCCAAAACAGCACAAAACATTAAATAAAAAATTTTCTAGGTTAAATTTTAAAATTCCGGCTTCGATGTGCAACATTGCCTTTTATAAGTATAGAAGATGAATTAAATGCTAATAAAAAACATGAAAACAAAACTCACTAAGCATAAACTGACATGGGAACGTTACGGATGACTAAATGGGATGAACAGTAATAAATTGTGTATACGTTAGTATAACATACTCGAAGAATTTTTGTACAACCTGTGAGAAGAAAGCATTTAACCCTTTCTAAGGCCTTGGAAATATACTTCCCATCAAATTCATCAATTTTAAAATGCATTTTTTAAGGTTGGCGTAAGTTCTCGACAAATATTTCGATGGAACAAAAACCTATATGTTCCAATTTCGTATCTCAGACCATAACGAAGTGTCTTGACTTGATAATGAATTATTAATTAATTTAATTAATCAACAAAAAATAATGTCATCCAATAAGCTAAATGAATTTCTTTTCTTAAATTAATCTCAATACCGAAGTTATTTTACTATACCACTACTAGAAAAAAATGGCCTTATAAAGGGTTAAAACATAAATTTATTGGGTTGATTTGCGCTCTATACTAGTGGATAACGTTTGCCTGAACGACGACGATATACAAAGATATAAATACGACGCACTATTTAATACTTAGAAACAGAATTTTGAACGGAGTCTCTAATGTTATTAATTTATTTTAATCACAGTTTTCAAATTCATTCATTATTTTTTGGAGCCGATGATTTTAATGGAAACTAATTTGATAGAATAATGACTTGTCTTGGAACTAACTACATGAGAGCTGTTTGGGGGACAATCCTCGTGATTTCGAACTGTGATCAGATGATGATGGCACCCGATCCAGTTCCAAATTTAAACATCACATTAACGTGAGAGCGTTTAACTTCGACGACTAATTTAATGTGCACCATGTTCAGATGCAAGGAAGATCTTTGATGAACTTGCTCTCAAATCCGCAATTCTACAATATCGAAGTCGAGACTGTTACCAGACAACTGGCACCCAGTTTTATAAAAAAAATACAAAGCTTATAGTTTATTTTTTAGGAATCAAATTGAGGAAGCAAATTTTGACGAGAGAGACATATAACGCATTGAAAGAAAGAAAACTTTTGAGAAATTTCCCTGCACCTATATAAATATTTTTTGGGTGTGAAAGCATTGTCTTAGCGTGAGCACGTCATGTCTGCATGCAGGTCTTAATGTGCATTTCTGCCTGTCGAGTTATGTACATCAAAAGTTTTATCTTTAAGTTCATTTGTTAAAATTCTAATTATACATTAATTCTAATGACGTTGACTAATGTCATTTTTTAATATTTTAATTATACATTACTTCTATGAAGTTCATTTTTAAAATTATAATCATACATTAATTCTAAAGTCGTTTGGCTGTAATTGCAGGAGAAAATTTTAAGCCCTAAAATTGATTTTGAAATTGTTTTCTTCAAATTTTAAATCTTTGGAAAAAAGTTTTCTGTAATTTCCTGTAATGAAAATTTTCTTGGAAGAAAGAATCGATACTTTATAATCTCATACAATTAAACGAAGGTGGTATATATACAGTTTAAATTCAATTTAAAGGTTAAATTTAGTGAGTGAACGGGTGTTTGAGTTTTATAAATATTTTCTAGAATTTTACAAATTGTTTGAAAAGCCGATACACTTTTTCCATAGAAGTAGAATTCTTATTTACTGAATCTAGAAAATTTAAGATACCTATTCCTTATATTTTGTGACATTTAAAAGGTCTAAATTACCCAAAAACACTTACTTTTATAGCACTTATTCTGCTTAGGAAATAAAAAGTGACTATAAAATAAAAAAGTGTAAATATTGAAAAATAACAATAAAGATATTTCTTTAATGAAAAGAAACGACTTGCTGAAATTGAGATAATAAATTGAATTCGATCAGTTCAGAAAAAAAGCGAGTTTTTCTGTAAATAAAAACTTTATGCAGATTAACAAAACGAATATAGAAAAAATATCATTAAGACTTATAGTTTATGACAAGGTCGTAATAAATTGAAGTTTCCGCCACATAAAAAAGGTAATGGCGAGATGATTTAGCTGGAGGGAATCTAATTTATTTGTCTAGTGTTTTTATACACACTTAAAGCGCATTAAATTTACAACATGAATGCCTAATTAAGTGGACTAATTATGATGGAAGTTATAAACAAGTTCCTAGTTAAACACTTCTCGGTAGTCTATTTAAATTTTCGGAAGTTTTATTTGATTATCAAGTTTTAGTTTTAAAAATAAAAAGAACCCCTTAGCAAATTCTTAAAAATGTAATAAAGACGCTGTGAAATTTAAATAAAACACCTAACTATTTTGAGATGCCTAATAAACCAATGAATTGGGCTAACCAAGAAACAAATTCGTTTTTTAGCAGTAGTCTATGGTACTCATTAATTAATTTGTTTGTTTTATAAAGAAATTTTATTTACCTTGTTAGATTTAAGACTGCCTACAAGCGGTCGAGTAGGTTAAAGAATAGTATGGGTGAGGAACACGAATCGGAGAATTCTAACCTCTGACTCAGTTCTTAACAAGCATGATTCAAATAGTGGTAGACCAATGTGTGTGCTTCAGCAGCTATTGCTCCCTGTAGTCGAGATAGCTGCTGGAGCGTCTCCTGGTTTTCTTCCAAGCGTAACACAGATGTGGGCCAGTTTACCTTGAAAATTCTCCAGGAATACAACTTAACCCCATCTATTGGAGCTAAATCAGACTTCCATCTCAGGTGATTTCTGGTTCTCCAAGGCCGCTTTGAGTAGAAGATCAACCAGTAGAAGATTACTCACTTCCCTTTTATCAAGAGTCCTTGACTCATGGACTACTCTAGATATAATGAACCAAGTGGGATTAGCATCATCATTACCAGATTTAGGACTTGTATTGATCGGGACATTTCTTAATAGTTTTCATAATGAAATCAGAAGTACAGGATTACAAGGAATCCAAAACATGCGCAAACACCAGCATCAGAATATTCGACACAAAAGCTAAATTTGACTTGCACCAGGAGGACTCGAGGTTAGAACATAAAGTACCAAATTGCCCCAGGCGAGTCCAGTACAGCTAATTTCAGTTTCAAAGTACTCAAAATGAAAGTTTATTGTGGCATATTTAGAAAAAATGCCAGGAAGGAAAATTATGACAAAAACTAAGACATGTTTGTTAGTGAAGGGACTCTAATAAACTGTTCATACGTGTAAGGAGAGAGAGAAGAAATCAACTATAAAATCGAAGACGCCACTGAAGGTATTAAAAATTGACATCCCTGAAAATCTTAAATCAAGATATCTGATAATTTCTGAGTACTTAAATCTGTGTGCACTAAAATTCCACGATTAAAAGTGAGCTTAAATATTTTTACTATACTCCGAAATGAATAAAAAAATAGACAACAAAAGTTAAATATCTTTGGAAGTTCTCTAATTTTATTTACATGCTACACAATGTTTCAAACATAAAATGATTCATTCATTCAGAAAAAAAAATATATAAGATTATATAACCCATAAAATTATTCCATGTGCAGTTAGTTCTATAATACATAAACCCAAGAAATATCAAAATCATTGCATATATTTGTATTTTATATTATTTGGCATGCAAATACGGCGTGTTTCGATTTATAGTCATGTTATGAAAAAGTGTTATGACTAATTTGTTCTGGCAGCACTAATAAAGAAACAAAATTGCTTGGAAGTGTTCGATGTTGGATTAAAGATATTATGCTCTATCGAATATTGCTGAAAAACTTTAAACTTTTGCTTTAAAAGAATACAGAGAGAATGGAATTTGCTCTGTCAGTGGTATTAACCGACTTCTGATCCCACGCATTATTGTATAGCAACGGATCAGGAAACCCACCGCATTTTTGCGCATGCGCCCGGCGGAGTTATTTTCATCAAAATAGGGGAAAAGTGAAGAATGGAAGGGTGATGTTTACATTTTACTGAGCGTGATCTAACAAAGAACTCCGGAAATGAGCTCATATGACTCACTGCTTAACACCCCTTCCCGATGTAAGACCGTCCAAAAGTGGTAGTCTCGGAATCCGTTGCCGAACAGTACAAATACTTTCTTTGAGCTACCTGTAAGCCAAACGTTCTGAAGTACAAACCAACCAACATCCATCAATCTCGCTGAATTGAAACGTAGAATTGCTGCAGCTCTAGAGACTGTCAAAATAAGACTTTAATTTGACGCAAACATAGATGAAATTAAGCTCTAGATATGACAAAAAATAAAGGCCGAACAGTAGTAAAGTACTTGGTGCAATTTTCTCTGAATCAGCATTGGTTACCGTGATTTACCAGGACATATTTGAATAACTTTACTATCAATGGACCTCAGAAGAAGAGATATACTGCTTTTTCTGATAAGGTGGTGCCACATGTTACATTTCATATCACTCGATAATACGGGTTCATAAACTAAAGGTGAGTGAGGATGATATTTGCACCATGTAACCCGAATTTGCTCAAATGTGAATTTTATTTAAGGACAAATTTAAAGCAGAAACAATCCATATAACCTGGATAAACTGAAAGAAAACATTATAAAATTTATCTGAAACATCACTGATGAAAACTGTGAAGTATCAATCAGCATATTCCAGTGTGATCAAAGCTTGGACAGGATTTATTGGGAAACACTATCAGTATATGTTGCAGCTAGTGGGTTCGTGAATAGAAAGAATCTATATTTACTCCTTCAAATTCTTATGCTTTCACATTAGGTGGATTTCTTTCCTGTGCCACCTTCCCTCTTTATATAGTATACTAGCTGAAAACCCGGCGTTGCTCGGGATGCGTATTTTTTTCATATACCGGCCTCCTGTTTTTTCCCCCTAAAAATATCATCACCAACTTTTCCCAACAAACGTAAATCTTCTTTGAATCTTTTCTTGTTGAATTAAAACTTTCAAATATAGCCTTTTTATTACCTTATAACAGTATGGTTTGAATGAAAATGCGAGAAAATTAAAAAAGGACACTTATTTTAAACAATATATAATTAAATAACTAATACAACTTTATAATGTACAAATATACTTACACTATATTAAATTGAGAAAAATTGTACAACAATTAAATTGTTATCATTAAAAAAATAATTGTTTGCTCCTAAAGGTGATGTAATCATAATTTTCTTTCCATAAGTATTTCAAAAGCTATTGGTGAAAAACGTCTAAAAAAATCTTAATTTTCGTTATTTAATTAAATAAATAAAAATCTAATTCGAATTTTTAAATAATTTTTACGGCGTTAGCTCCCTCTTGTGCTAATCCATCACTGTGCCAAATTTGGTCGACGTAATTCCAACGGTGTGGACGTGCGTAAAGAAAACACTCACGCACGCACACACACGCACACTTTTTTTATATATAATATATATAGATTTACTATTTCCGTTTTTACGTCCTCTTACGTCATGTCACTTATTTAAATCCATAGGATTTCGGTTGAAACCACTGTCTCGGATCACATATTTCTCTATAATTTAGAACTTTGAGAGATTTTGAAATTGGTCAGTTTACTTAGAGACAGCTTGATCAATTAGATAGGTGATTCGGGTCTCAGGACAACCAAAGGTGATGTCATCAGAAATTTCTACTCAAAAGATCTCTTACAGATTTCATTCATTTTGACAAATGCTCGCTGTATGAACAGAAAAGTCGGAGTTTTGAAATAAATTGATTTTAGTGATAGGGTCTCTGGTTCATGATCAGACGAACCAAAGGCCATAGTAAAGTGTCCTAATACTAAACTACGAATCCGCCTGCTACGGATACTCCCCCTCCTACTTCTAAATATTTGGAAAATATTCTGACATAACCGTAGTAGAGAAGTGAGATGCTAATTCATTTATCTTTCTTATTATTAGACCATTGTTCAAAATAATGAGATCCATACCCACTAGCTGTTTTAGCTTCCTAACAGAACATTGACCTGAAAAAACAAATTAAATAAAATAAACCGATTATCCTTTACTGTTTAATCCATTTGTTGCCAAACTTTTATTTAATACCTAAGTATATGTTGGGAATAAATTAATCTCTCCTCTTTTTATCGGCAGCATCAGCT
>BGPR01000913.1:12372-61608 GCA_013235015.1 Araneus ventricosus
CTTCATGAAAAATTAAATTTATCAATTTAGGTTAATTTTTCACAAGAGTATATGGATTTTTGTATTAAATTAATCATTACGAACAATAAATCGAGCAACAGTTTGATCGAAAATGCGAGAGACCTAGCTGAGAAAATGGCATTTCTCTCTCTCATAAGCCACAAGTCAGGTTCCCGAACTATGGGTTTTTATCCTCAGTACTCCAAAGTAGATAACAAATTTTATTCGACGCTTTATTGAATTTCAAAGCATCCTACATCATAGATATTCCGTCACCATTCTTCGTATTCCATAACGCAGATTATGCGGTAAAAATTCCAATAAACTCAACTGATACCATATTTCTCTAAAAACAAAATCGAAAGAAAAGTGGGCATAGATAGAGCATTAAGACCGTTACCTGTTCTAAGGAAAAAGAAATCTAGGGACTTTCTACCCCCAGAAAAAAAAAATCGTCTTCTTAAAACTCGAGACGCGATAAAGGAGGAATATTCTTTTTCTCCCTGCCCCCATAAGCCTTCCCCCTTCAATTTATTTTCGGTTCATAAGAAGCCCCTGCAAACGACGTCTGTTGGCTGCGTCGCTCTTTCTTGACAGAGCGAAGCGTTAGTAGACATTGTGTCAGTGCAGACGACCAGGGGGTATATCGTCTGCGATTTTATTCTCCTCGAGCGAAGAGGGATGGATTTGGAGCGACATGTTCTACGGCGATAAAGGAGGAAAGAGGAAAATGGGACCGGAATACCAAATGCCCCCCGAAAGGATCTAAGGGGAAAAAAATAAATTGTTGACAAAAGAAGTGTGTTCTACTTACCTTACAGCAATAAAGCGGTCGTGATGTATCGCTGGAAGATGAGTTCTCGTTATTAAAAAGAGGGATGTCTTCGGAAGTAGAGGTCACCTGTGGGGAGGTGACGCAACTCTACCTTCTCTTATTTCCTTATTGACAACTTATAACATTTGTTATAACGTGGAGCAAAAAAAGCTACAGAGTGTTCAATTACTTTATTTTTCACTTTAGCTTGAGGTTGTTTTTTTGGAAATATTCTCTCTGTTTATGTACATACCATGTAAAGTACAAGCAATGCGTTTATGGAGGAGCGGGGGAAGAGTTTCTGAAAATATTTAGATGAATCCATGAAATTTAGGCCATATATTTTTTTAATACAGCCATTCATTGTGTATTACAATATTTTGGTTGAATGTTTGTTTTATTAATTAAATAATCATAATTTTAAAAACAAACAGCTCTTCATTTTGCTGAAGTATCTTTAATTTTGTAACATTTTTTTAAATCTGAATTTTACTACAGGATGTGTTTTACCCTAGAAGCAATGCTAGATTGCCATTCTCTTTAATACTGTAAATCAAATTGTCAGACACGTGACTGGGCACAGAATACTGCACGTGGAGCAAATGCAACCAAGTTAAACACATTGAAGGAGGATTAAAGCTGAAATTTCTTTACCAACTGAATCCCGAAGGAATTCTATAGGATTCAAGTCATATGAGCGTAATGGACATTCCGTTTGCTCAATGCCTTGATCAAGAAGGAATTAGCCTGCAGGTCTAACTCGGGAATTGCTCCGTCTCGAAATGAAAATATTTCTCGGCTAATGGTGTCTTGCTGTAGTTTGCAAAGATGAATTCATGCATTGGCGAATAAAGGGAATTCGCTGCGTGAAAGATTTTTTCAATTTACAAGAACAATGATTGTAACGTGGTCAAGAAATATGGATATCGAAATTATTTTAATCTCATATGTCAGGATCAAGTTGTACTAGTCATGAAATCAAGTCTGAGTAAATAACTTTAGAGAACGGGTAATGCTATAAGAAACAGAGAGATGGAGGTGAAAAACAGTGCTAAATTAAAATTATTTCTAAATATCTAAAATATTCTTAATAAAAAAAGACCTGCCAAATATTTCTTATCAGTTTCTTCAGAACAGAATTTGTATGCTATTCAGATCTTTTAATTAAATTTAAAATTTCTTCTTAATTCTCTGAAGTAATTCTATCTTAATTGCCTTGTTAACACATTGTTATTTTTCATATACCGTCAGTTATCAATAATATACAGATAATTTTTCTTCTAAATCGACACAAAAAATTGGGTAATAATTTATTAACTACAATTATTCTAAAAACATAAAAGAGAGATCGCAAAACCATCTTGGTTATTTGCTTAATTACTATTTATGTTTAGTTATTAATATAACAAAATATCATACATCAAAGTGAGCTATTACATTTAAAGTCTACCCTATTTTAAATACATTTTGAAAAATATGGAAATAAAAATGAAAGGGAAAAACATTCTTATAACATCTCATACTAATAAAAAATGGGAAAGCCCTCCGTTAGATTTCTCTCTCTCTCTCTGTCTACCATTTACACTTGCATAAGAATGAATATGATGTGTGGTAAAAAATGATAGAGTTTATGTGTTATGAAAACAAACTTCTTCGATTAACAGCCAAGAGCATTTTCTTAGAAGTATCCATCCTTTTTCACGGACGACGTTCGTCTCCAATGCTTTTTATCTTTGATGATTACCGGCGATAAAATTGTAAACTATTATTCGAAGAACCCAAAATAGCTATTTTTTAAATTTAAAATGTTAACGCATCAAGAATATTTTATAAATATCACTGATAGGACCGGAGAACTGTATGAAAATTAAGACTTAATAATTTTTTTAGCAATACATTTATTGACTCAAACAACATAAAGCATAATTCGTTACGCCATTTAAGGCATTTTTCCAACTGGAAATATATACCTATCTATAACAGTTTAGAATTATATATTAGACCAAGATTAGAGTGGAAACCCTGTGTATATTCCTTAAGTTTTGCTTTATTTTATTATTTTATTATTTGATAATATAAAAACATATAGAAAAAATAAAAATTATGGAATATTTTATCATCATGACTTATTTATATTTTGTCATGTCTTTAGGATCACCATAATATTACAAACTGAACAGGGGGACATAGTAAGGCAAAAAATAAATCAACCAAATATATCCGAACATCACATAGCAAAGGTATTCTTAAAGCTAACCCTAACCGCTTCGATCGAAAAAGTTCTCGTCTCCAGACAGCGGAATTTCGCCTTCGATTCTTCGCTCTGACTTTATCATATGCGAAAGGTAACATTTGAATGTAAATTTTTGCGTGCGAGGCCTTCATAAGGTTGCACGCCTGGAAACCCATTCAAGAGTACGTAAACAGTTCTTTTAAAGCGCTATTTATTTGCCCTTTTTCAACTTTTCCCACCCAGCGTCCACTTGGAAGAGTCTTCCATCGTCGATTAGTTTGTATAATCCACTTTAATAGAGTTTCGAAGAGTTTACTTAAATTAAACAGGGGGGAGGTAAGGGGCGGGAGGGGCTAATTGTTTTCGGTTGCGAAATGAGTTCGTCCGGGAAAGGAAAACAGTGCAGGTAGCGAACTCCATTCGCGGGGAAGACAAACATTTGTTTAACAAATCACGTGAGGGGTGGACGATTGAACTCAAGCTTATTGGTGGAGGCAGCGATACAGAAAACTCGTTCTTTAAAACTAATATCGCAAAATGAAAAATGGCGTTATTAAATTTAAAACGGAAGGTTATTTATCCTTTGAACTGCCAATGGATGCGAATTTGTACCAGTTTCCTTTTTGTTTATTAGAAAGCTCATAAATATAAACACGGACTTACGCTAAGGATATATGGGCTGAATAATGATTCAATCCATTTTTTTTCTGTCTGTTTATTTTTCGGATTTAAATCCAAATCCAGCGAATGAAAATAATGTGAAATCACTTAATAATACTTAGAAAGACGATAAATTTGTTAGGATTTCACGTAAAATCTATGTGTTTAAACGAATAAGAAAACTTTTGATTTTTAAACCTCGTAAATTACGCACATCAGCACCATAAATCTAACACTGTTTGACAGAGATTTAAATTAAATTGTTGCTTTGAAGTTCTTGCTCATGCATAGACATTTTGAGTCAAATAAATTAATCACGAATTCGATTATTTAAACTTCTTTCATTCGAACATTTTTAATTCCGAGTTAGATTCTTTGACTACTATTAAATCACTCATTTCGGCAACTACTTTGATGTATTTTCCCACAAAAAAAGGACTTTTTTCCCTATGAAAGATCATCAACTTCAGAATCTGAACGAATGTGGTCTACGTAAATATAAGTTATGGGGAAAATCTTGTTATATTTAAAACTTATTATATTATAAACAAGTGATATTGGATTGAAATTTTTAAGGATAATTAATTATGAGAATGAGGAGCTACATCTGCTTTTAGATAAAATTTACTGTATTTTATGATATAAATAATTATTTGACGAGAGAACAAATTTGAAATCGAATATTTAATGTTTACACTATAGTGACAGGCTAATTGTTAGTAAGAGTTGAAAGGCCGATAAAACCACACATATTGTGGATGGTTGGTTATTCAACATCTAAAGAATTTATTTGAAAGAAGACGTTTAAGAATTCATTGCATTAACAATTACAATTAATATAAATTAACAAAAGATATCAAAAATTAAAAAAATAATTAAAATTTTTATTTTTTAAAAAAATTATCCATATTAGAACTCCGATGGCGAGTGGCCTTTGAAAACGTTCGCCATTCCAGTTCTCTTCCATTTCTTCCATTCTAATTATTTTCTTTTATGTGCTTTAATTATTTTAATTATTAAAGCATGATTTTTTTGTTGTTTGATTCTATAGTTATTCGTTAGTTAATTATGGACAATATTGTTGATGCAATCACTGGATGCTGCAGCGTTGGCGCACAAAAGGTGTATTGTTATCGCTATTGTTTACTTCTTCTGTATTTTTTCTTTTTTTGTATTCGATTCATTGTGTTAACTAATTTTCAAGAAACTGTTAAAGTTTAGTTTAGTTATATTATCGTTCCGTTTTGGAGAAAACATGAGAGATATTTTGGGACGGATCTTGTAATTTTGAACCATGTTCGGACGACGATAATGACGTATAAGCTTCCAACCACGTCTCCAAACTTCCAAGCCACGAAAGCCAGAGGGCATTTGACCTTCAACGTCAAATGTCAGGTGCATCAAGCTAACATACACAACATATACTTGGTAGAATCGGGTTTCGAACACGGGACCCTCTGGTCCCGAAGCCTTACTATCAGGCCACCGCGGTTCTAAAAATTTTAGAAGGAAGAAAAATGGAGACGCTTTAACTAGCTGTTACATAAAGGATTGAATATATACGAAATACATATGCAGATTGTTCACTAGAAATGATAAAATCAGATATTTAGAACATTTAAATTAAATTTCTAAAGCTTGAGAAGCCAATTAATATCAAAAACATAATTCAAAGAAACGAATGAAAAACAGAGGAAAGCGAAAATTTGAGAAGCCATTTAATATCAAAAACATAATTCAAAGAAAGAAATGAAGAACAAAAGAAATCGAAAACTTGAGAAGCCATTTAATATCAAAAACTTAATTCAAAGAAACAAATGAAAATTGAAAGTCGTAAAAACACACTACGTCCGAAAGGAGAAAAAAATCTTTGAGTGACTTATAATGAAACACCATTCTTCAATATAATTTAACACATTTTATCCCACATTTTCCATTTCTAAGTAATGGGCATACCGAACACTAAGTCACGCCAACTGAACCTCAAACTAGTGATTTTTAATGCTTTATTCCTTTTCTTAGTCCTCGAAATTAATGTTGTAGGATTACTTACTCAGAAGTAGCTAAAGATAGTTTCTGAAATAGGAGTACGTGTGGGAAATGAGAAGCAGGAAATCTTCACGGAAAGCGGTCTTTATGCCATTTCGTTTTCATAATATTAAAATGAAATACTTTTTGAGATGCAAAGTATTGGACCGAAGAAAAAGTTGTGCTTAGAAAAAGAAAGTTGATTTATAATGATGAAATATAGGTTTTAACTTTTAATAACTTTTAAAAACCATTTATATTGAGGTAAGATATATTGTCTGTCAACACGCACCGGTTGTAAGTATTTTAAAAAAATTACAGTTATTTGGAATCAAAAATTAGAAAGGTAATGTATGGTTCAGATTTTAGAAGTCAATTACAGGTGATGGCCAATAATTTCCCCGGTCCTTTTTATACGAGAAACAAGTCACAGTGTTCGTCTTTCGGAATTATTAGGAAATTTTATTTCTTGCTCATGTTCGTATTCGGGCAAATGTTGTTGTGAAATCTTCTACTAGCACTCAATGTCAGTTTCTTTCTTGAGTGTTTTTGCGGTGTCTCATTTACGTGTTCAAAATTCTTCAAAACTCGAAAAACTGGAATCAATTCATGCCTCTTAAAGATGCCCGAGTTTTCAATAGTATTTAAGGTTTCACTCACACGTTGCTTTTGTTGTATTTGGGGGAACCTTGAGTACGAGGCTGGAATGTCGCAGTATAAGTGAGTGAGTTCCCAGTTCTTTTTATGGTAGATAATTGTATGAACTTTGTTAATTATTCCATTACCGATGACGGGGCATACTTTGTAATTTTTCTCTTCCTGATTTCAGCAGAATGGGGTCTTTTCCGCCGGGTTTTCAACGCCCTTGGAGGTCTGATAATTTATATTTATCCATTTATCTTAGCGACAGGCCGGGATTTCATTTACGGTTACTATATTTGCTTTAAGATTCAGCATTTTCCCCAAATTCCATATTGTGAAAATGTTGAACCTTAATTTTATTTCATTAAGTTCATATTTCATGCCTATGTCAATTTTCTGTATCGTTTTAAATTCGGTGCAGGCTTTCCACGAGAGCCTAGTGACAAAATAAAACTTATACTCATACATGAAGGTCACATACTTTTCACTTTATGTTTTTAATACACATTTGGAAAAACTGTATATGAGAATTCTCGAACATTGCAAGGCTACTTTAATAATAGCCGGGGACTAAAGCTAAAGTTATTTGGAGTAGAATCCACGTTTCAATATTGTTTTATAAAGCACAGTATGTGAATTCAAACATTTCTTCCAAAACCTTTCTTCTGCTTTTTTTACTTAAATTTTTATTTGAGCGAAAAAAGTTGAAACTATAAACATGATAAAATATTTCATTCAAGAAATCAGAAATACATGTATGAAACAAACAAATAAATAAAAAACACTTAAAAAATAATTGAACAAGCCTAACAGTCCTTACTACCTTTTTGTTAAAAAAAGGGCGGCTAAAATTTCTCTGATGTAATCTAAAACTAGCACCGTCTAGGAAACAAATTAGATCAACTAAAAATTATATAAAATGCCCTTTTTCATGCAGAGAAAGTTCATACATAATCTCCACGCATATAATAAATTTTTAACAATTTATTTAGAGTTTGAACAAATATTCGCTGAAAAGAAATAAAGTAAAACGGCCGATTGACAGCAATATGGGGAGGAATCGCAAAGAGAAAGTTAAAAATATATTATTCAACACAAAAGTAGAAGAAAGCAAGTTTATGCTTAGCTTTTGTAAGCGTTTTCCAAACTCGGAGCATAAGCGGATTTACGGGGACCTCGGCAAAGGAGATTTTAACAGGAGTTTTCAGCTGTTTTTAGAAGAACCTTTTCTGTATCTTTCATGATGCATAGCATTGCATTTAGATACAAGACTAGACGAATTTATGCAAGATACAAATGTATGGAGTTCAGAAAAAATATACACACTTCGAATAACTTTTATATAAATAATTAATACCATACATCATAGTTTCATAACTTAAATTAGTTTTACTAATGTAGATTTTTTAAGTTATCGAAAGTGTTTGAATAATTGACCATTATATTCCAGATGCTGATGATAATGAAGACTGATAGAATAGGAAACAGAGCTAATCATTTCACTAAGCATTTTGGTTATTCTTCTTCAATGGATGCTTTCAGTTGACTGTAGTTGTTCTTGAACCAGAAACATTAAGATTCAAGCATCCCCTGAAAAAGAAATCCATTGGGGTGAGATCTGACCAGTGTGTGTGTGGGGAGTTTAATGCTGTTCCTTCATCCGAACTATCTATTCACCAAATTCCATCAAAATAGATCTTAACATCACGATAGCAATACGAACTAATGCTCCAAGTCAAATTCTCCATTACCAAATATTTCTTGAATGTGAGGCATAATGCATTCCTGTAGTATGTTCAAGCAAACTTCACTAATCTCGGCATTCTCCAAAACAGAACAGTCCAATTAATCAAACATTGACAAACCTAGCGATGGCCAAATATCGAATATTCGGCCAAATTCAGACCGAATACCCACTTTTTAAAAGCATTTTACTTTGGAATGCAAATAAAATATTTCTTAACTTTTAAATGAAAAAATAAAGATTAATAAAATCTATTTTTTATTATTTGTATATTTTAAATTTTTTTAACACATCTATATATTTTTATAACATTTTTAAAATCTTAATTCTAATAATAAAAAAAATGAGAAACCTTCTTCATTTTGGGATTGCTTCACAGAAATAAAAGCCATATCTTTCAACAAAGTTCATCTTTTCCAATGGACGGTAACATAATAATTTAGCTAACATACTTATTAGCTATTTCACGCATAACATAATACATGAAATAATTTAGCTTGCGATGAACTCGGAAAAAACCACGCCGAAAGAACTAGGTTTGAAATTGAAGAATCAAGCCAGAAAAGCTGAACTGTAGTTGTTGAATATATCTATCCTGAACGACCTTAATTTTTCTGTAAAACCTGTTTCTCCAACATAATACTTTAT
Source organism: Araneus ventricosus (assembly GCA_013235015.1). Taxonomy (NCBI): domain Eukaryota; kingdom Metazoa; phylum Arthropoda; class Arachnida; order Araneae; family Araneidae; genus Araneus; species Araneus ventricosus. The sequence continues at coordinate 21,142 of BGPR01000913.1, forward strand.
CAGCAGTGAAAAACCCATATCGCATCAATTGATTCAAACCAATGCTCATTTTGTAGAACAGCAACGGGACACGGAAAGCACAGGAAAAAGTATTAACATCAAATGATATTTTTGAATATATTAGGAATCAGCTAATAGATAATTATAATAAAACCAGTTTAAAGATTTCACTGAGTGGAAAATCGTCAAGTTTATGTTACAGAAAGAAGGCCTAGTTTAAAAAGAAATCAAGAGATCTACTTTAATATAAAAAAAAGTTTTGTGGATATGTATTAAAGTTACCAAGTTAATTATTGATTTTTGAAGAAATTGATTACTCGGTTAAAATGTACATTTATGTTCATTTTAACAGGTAAATAAATGCAAGAAATTCCAATACGTTCATTATTTTTGCATTAACTAAAAAAGAAAATATCAACTTTATTATTACGCTTATTATTTTTATTTATTAAGTTTTATTTACTTTTAAACGGAAATGTTTTCCTAACTAAAACAGAAGAGAGAAAGATTGTATACATGCCTTCAGTGGATTTTTAAAAGTAAACACTGAATTAAATTAACAAGAATATAATAAATTACAAATATAATAATATCAGCATTTGAATTTGTTAAACTTTTTGGCAACGCTATTCAAACTATTCAAGTTCTCTGTGCAAGTTCACAGGTTTGGCAGAGCTACTTCACTGATATAATACATCACAAATAAAATTAACATCCACAATTCGAATATGAAGGAATTCACACTTTCATAATATGTATTTTTAGTGAGTTAATTTCATCTAAAGCATGAAGTAATGTACACATGCATTTTTAAATCTTGAAAAGAAATAAAGTAATTCAAACTCAATGTATTTACAAAAGTTTAACGCTGAAAATGTTATTTTTATTCGATTATTATTGTTTTCTTGCAATAATAATTCATCCATAACTTCTACAAATTTTTTCTCAAGGAAATGTTCTTAGGTCAAATAACGTAATAATATTTATTCTGAAGATAATACTTTTGCCATAATAAAATATAAAAGTTTCTTTATTCAAGCAAATAGGTTTCTTTTTTCGCAACAAAAAACATGCTGATGGCAGACAATAATTCTTTTATTTTAATGAAATTCGCATATCACGTTACGAAGTAACGTTTTCTAGAATGAAAATGCCATTTATTAAATAAAATCTTAAGATTATAAAATCGTTTGAAAGTCACACTCATTTTTCGAGGTCTCAGGTTTCTTATCTGTAGAATTCGAAGCTGTAAAGACGATTTTTATTTAATTTCAGTTACTATTTTGGAATTTCAAAGAAAAAAATAGATAATTTGCTTCGATAGTATATTATAAATTGCATAATTTTGAATTATTTATATGAAAGAAAATAAGATTATATTACGAAAATTTATTTACTATGTGAATGCGAAGTTATAAATATATAAAATGTTTCTATGACAAAACATTATAAATGTTATTTTTATATAATTTATTTACATTAATATACAGTATATTATTATACAGTAATATATTTTTATTAGTAATCTATATATGGACGAGTTTTCTGGTTTGTTTACTTGCATTAAAAACCGTGACTTTATCTGCTTGTGTTGGACTTCCTCTTTGAAGATTCCATTGACTTAGCATTACACCGGAATTACGTAGTACAGGCACTTAAATGTAAACAAACAAAGCAGAAAACTCGTCTATATAAAAGAGGAAAGTATGTGTGTGTCTGTTTGTTCGTTTTTTGGTTCTTTATGCACGTCCACATCGTTGGACTTACGAAGACCAAATTTGGCACAGTGATGGATTAGCACAAGAGCGATCTAACGCCGTAAAAATTATTTTAAAATTCGAATTAGATTTTATTTATTTAATTAAATAAAGCAAATTAAGCTATTTTTAGAGGTTTTTCATCAATAACTTCCGAAATACTTATGGTACGAAGATTATTTTTACATCACCTTAAAATGCAAAACATTATCTTTTGAATGATACCAATTTAGTTGTTTTACAACTTTTTTCTCTAACTATAATTAAAGTTTCAAAATTTATTTTAAACTCAAATTGTAACAATACTTTTATTGTTATAAAATCAAATGTATTGTTTCTTCAAATCCTTTATTCAAATGTTTTTAACACTATTAAAGCTAAGAAAATATTGCTTTAATATTGCTTTTTTTGGTCAAGGTAGACTTCTTGCTTCCGCTGTTATTTTGTAGCATTAAAGAGTCACAGTGTCTCTAGGCACGGGGACGTCTTTGGTGGTGTTATGTTATTTTGTAGCATGCACTTCCGTTTTTATTTCGTAGCTTTTAACATGCACCGATTGGTTGGTTTGGGTTTAATGACACAAGGTCCAAAATATGCACTGAAACATCCAATGACGTCAGTTTAGTTACTACGCGATGTTTCGTTTAAATAGCATAACAAGTAAATAAGACCTTTTCCTGTGCTTTCCACATACATGAAAAAAGAAACTATTTGCATAGTTTGATTTGTGTACTAGAAGAAAATATTGATTTAAAAGCATTTCCGTAACATTCATGATACAAATCAAGAAAAGCAAATTTAGATTCTTTAATTTTTTTATTTTATTTTTTACTTTTGAACGCAATAGAGCAAAATTGTATTGTGAAGTCTGAGGAATTATCGTAACATTTCTATAAAAATTGAAACTGAATTTTTAAATTTGGAATAATTGAATTCTTCAGTTTTAATTTCAAATTTAAAAAGAAAATTATAGCCAATACTTTCAAACATAAACGGGTATAAATGGGTAAAATAGAAGAGAGTTACGAAGAAGTTAAAATACATTTTTGTATTCATTTTAGTTATTATTAATAATAATACTAATTATCATTATTACTAACTTATTATTATTAATATTTAGTAATAATATTAATCTATGCAGCAGGTAAGTGTCAGAAATTTTATTTTAATATCAATTGAAATAATTTCAAAATCCATGACATATTATCAAATGTTCAATTAACTTCAAAATAGCCATGCCTTATTATTTAACAAAAAATATATACACTTTTTCAACAGGTTTTTTCAGCAACTCTCAACTTCAAGTACCACTTAAAAATACTAGAGAATTGTCCGCTAACTCCTCTATTTTTATAGGGTAGATTATCTGTTATTTGTAAGGAAAGCATTTCTTTTACACCAATTCACGTTTTTTTTCGGTGAGAAATTCGGTATAACTTCCCAAAATCTTAAGAATGAGAAAATCTGAGAGCCGTTGACCTTCAACATTCTGGACAGAAACAAATCTCGTGTTATCCGTTCCTCGCACACATATCACGTTTCACACAGAAATCGTTCTTTCCCGATTCGTAATAGAATTTTCGGAATTCGACCAGAAAATCAGGACTTCCATGAAAATCGAAAACGGAAATTGTAAACTAAATAAGAAGCAAATACATAGCAGAAAAATGATTTTAAGGATTTTGACAACTGAGTTTATGATTTAGTTAAAAATGAATATGATGCTTAATGTTCCAATGAACAATGCAATAGAATTTGATTAATTTCTCAAATGAACGCTCAGTTTTGGAGTTGCACGGTGGTTATTAGGTAAGGAGTAGAAAAGGATTTTATGATCTTGAAAGGTGGTGGGATAATGGAGATAACACTTGTGCTGGCATCCCAATCAACAAACTTTTACGCCACATATAAGCTTGATGACGTTTGACTATTACAATAGTTTTAACCAGCACCAGACATCCATTTACGACGAATATTCAGTAATATTGTGCATAAAATTTGTAATTCTTGAACTCCGAATCCAAAAGCAAGGTTATTCTAGCTTTCTGATAAATAGGAATAAGTGGTAAGGTAGCAGGCATGAACATCAATCAATATTCATGTATAAACTTTCATGTATAAACATTCAAAAATGTTTTACAAATTCAGGATCAGTTTGTTTAGTTTAGTTACATTACCGTCCCGTTTTGAAGCAACACAAGGGCTATTTTGGGATGGACCTCGTAATTTTGATTTGAGTTCAGATGACGAGGACGATACCTGAGCTGGCACCCCCTCTTCAAATTTCCGCACCACATCAGCGGGAAGACGTTTGGCCACTGCCTCGACTAAAATTAGCCTTTAGTCGACCAGTTATCGACTAAAATAAAGCCTCCAGTGCATCAGAAAGTGACATTCTGCAACTCAACTTCAGTGAACCTCTTGAGGATGTGTTTAACGTAGCATAATGTCTTGATACCAATCACCGACTAAAGTAAAGTCCCCCTAATCGAAAGAGAAACTAAGTTCCATGAAGCAGAAGATATTTACGCATAATTAAGCTTACAACGGACAAAAATAGATAATGCCGCTACTAATTTTGTTTCCTAGTTTGTAATCATAGTTGGATTTGCGAGTGTTGGGAATCTTATTTTAATTAGGTATTTGATGTCATACGTCATGTGAATCGTTTGCGTCGGTATCGGAATTTTATGTCTTGGAATGATGAAAGAAGGTATGTTTACTTTTATCTTTCTTTGTCGATGGGATCTTACTGTCTTGCTCTTATGAGCACAAGTCAAAAATTATCCGCACTTCATGCAAAAGATGCAACAAAACTAAGGGTTGAATTAAGGCGTCATTTTACGACATAGTCACTTGTTTTTTGCGATGCATTCAGTCTAGTGGTTAACAAGTCTGTGCATTCTCTTCCATATACCTCCGGTCGTAAATTTTGATTTTAACCTCTATTTTAGGGAATCTTTTAACGTTTCCTGCTGGCCCGGAGAGTTTTTAAATTTGTTTTAGAAATTTGCTACTATTGTATTTTAAATGAGGGCCTTCTGCATTTTATGTATTTTATTTATGCCAAATGCATATATGCCGTTCTCCCCATTATTGTGGGTCCGAGCGTATGTAGGACTCTATTGGATGCTTTTAATTTTACTGCCACTGTTCAGGCAATGCTTGTAAAGGTTTTTATATTAATTTTAGTAAATCCTGTCTGCGGGGAAGGCGTTTCTTCTCGTGCTGGTGGTCCTTCTCGTGTGGTTTTCTTTCTCCACTGGTCCCTCACCGGACTTAAACCCTTCTTGGGTAGTCCGGGACAGTGGGAGCATCCACTTGCCTTTAGATGCATTCAGTCTAGTGGTCAACAAGCTTGTGCGTTCTCTGGGATAAGAAGATTTCTGGTTGGTGACTGGTCATCGATTGTAGCGCATTTTGCATGTCCTGTATTGTACATTAGAAAAGCGACGACTGAGAAATGCATTCTTGTGGGGCATACCAGCGTATTATAATTCACTTTATCTTTTCATACTCTCGACTAATACTACTCTCTTTTTACTTAGATTGTCTATATAGTAGAGCACTGTCGCCGAACTGTGTGGAGATCCTCTGAAAGAACTCAATTCCTGCAACATCTTCCGGCCGAAAGAAAAAGATGCCAGCTCGCTGTTCCTCTTGATACGTACTGCTAGCAGTGCACTCAATGTTTAGGCCCGGTACACACGTGTGATTTGTTATTAGCGATTAAATGTCGGAGAAGTAATTACAGGCTTGAAGTAAATTTACAGTAAATGGGCAGTGCACACGTTCCTCCTACCGAGCTGCGAGTCAGACATATAATTTACGACACTTTTGATCAGAATTTTTTCCAGAAGTTGAAGACAAGTCGGAATAAAATATGAGATATGTGTGCATTCCCCAACTGTTTCACAATGTACTTCGCACAGCTTTTCCGACATTTTGTGCCTCTAATTGCTTGTACAGCACAAATCGCATGTGTGAATCGGGTCTTACTCTTCAATAAAATGAAGGGAGGTGAAGCTATTATGATACTATGTTCGTTTTAGCGTCATTCGCTCTTCATGATTTCTCACGTGACCAAAAGATTACCAACGCTACGCATGCATCCTCAGCAGCCAAACTTCTCTTTAGAAATAATAAAGTGTAGATAATTTTTTGATTTATCCACGTATTATATGTGTAAATGTTCTAAATGAAATTTTAATAGTTGGAACTTTTTAGCACTCATTTTCCACTTGCATTATATGTTTGGCGCAGCAATGGCTCTGCGGCCATTAAAATCAACTAACCAAGTGTCGGTGGTAACATTTTTTTGTGCAGCTGTTGCAAATAAAAGAGTGTTGAATTTGTAGTCATAAAAATAACAAGAAGATTCTAAATATATACCATTTCCTCAATATATCTTATGATTACACCTATATAATTATAAAATTCCATACAGTAGCTACCAAAATGTTTATTTCGTGTGTTTTTTTATTCTTCAAAATTTGTTATGACAATTAACTGCATAAAAATGTATTGTACTAACTGACTACAGCAGTTTTTGTCACAAAGACTGAGTTATAAAACAATTAGTTGAAAATTCTGATGACATTAAAATTTATTTTAGATTTCGAGCAGCAACTGTACTGTTGTCAACGGTTTTAGAGCGCTTATGACGACTCTTCAAATCTTCTCAGTAGTTCTTTTTCTTTCCTATTTTATTGTTGGATCAGAGTAAAAAAGGAAGTCTAAAATCACCCGACGGTTTGACTACAATATGTTCATGAAACAAAATCAATTCATAAAACGAGATATACTTGAAAGACTTACCTCCAGCCCGAGATGCTCTAAAAGATCTTCCAGCGTCTTCCCTAAATTGGACTTGTTTTCAAACGACGAAAATCGTCTCTTGGAACTTTTTCTGTCACCATTCGGAATTTCTTCCACATTGATGAACTTGAAATGGCCGATCTGGTTTCCAAGCTTTCCCACCCAGTAGCCAGAGCTAGACTTGGCTAAAATATCGATGATATCGCCTTTCTGGAAAGCAATAAAAATCAGTTCCAAAAATATTTGGAAATTCTTTTTTTATTAAACAAGAAGCTTCATATGCCGTTAAATTAAACTTTTAAAATTAAATGGCTTTGAATTTCCAAAAAAATGTTCAGCGTCGTCTATTTAGTAGAAAAAGATACTTCGTATGATTGGATAGCCTAAACCTAAGGCGAAAAGTGCGAATGTCAGTTGGTGCATCATTGCTCCAGTAGGGAAGATCAATCTGTTTACTTGTCTGCAACGGAATTACAACTACAGCCGCGTTCCGACGGCCTGTCTTTCTTCAAATTTGGTCCGAGTTTTGTTTTATAACCCGTCGTGGGAACAGAAAGAATCGTTGTTGCTCGGGGGATTGTGGGGTGACGCATACTTTTACGTTGGTAGTCGGTAAATGATCGGGCATCAAAGGCTTATGAATCGATGGACGACAAACCTAAGTACGGCTGCCGAGAGATTTGCCAAGACACGCTCCATTAGAACGGCGCGACTGGTCGGAATTCCACCGACCACAGTCCACAAGTACAAACCCCGAGCGACTCGAGGTTTGCTAAGCCACACTTTGTGGGAAACAAGGCGAGAATTCCACAGATTTAAATTCACATTTTCGCTTTCGGCTTTCCATGCACATGGAGTATCATTTTCTACTACATCGAAGACGCTGAATAACATTCTAAGTGAATTGTTTTTCCCATATCTTCAATAGGTTTCGAGGTAGGTTCGCTAAATTCCAGATTTCGCTTTTCTGCGAATGGTTTATTCAATAGCGCATACACCTTCTCCTCGACTTAAGGACCTATTTGGCTAGCAAACACAAAAGTAAATTCCAAATTTCAAAATAAACCGTAATTTAAAGTTGTATTTTTGTTCACAGTACGGACAACAGAGTACATGCTATGTATTTTACCCATTGTGAACAAAAATTATATGTACATACAGTAGACTCCGTTTAATGTGATCACTTCGCGACTTAAGAATTTTTATAACATTAACCGATTGATAACAATAACCGAATTGGGTAAAATCAACTATATTTTTATCACATCAAGGAAAAGAAACCACTTACCTCAGGGTTATATATAACTTATTTCAAAAATAACAATTAAAAAAATTATTAATTGTTGCTTGACGACAATTATTCCTTATCAGTTCATTTATATATCCCCAGTTGTTTCCTTACAAGTGGAGCGAGAAATTCTACGAACGTCAATCATTAACGCTAGTTGAAAATAAGGGATCTGTCAATTCTCTACTTCAAAACTGATAACATTAAACGATGTAGTGATCACACTAAACGAATAATTTTGTGTACATTTGAATACGTCGGTTCGGGACCAGAGTTTTTTGATAATATAAAGCGAATTATAACATTAACCGCGATCCCATTAAGCGGAGTTTACTGTATATTGAATTGTTGTGTTTTATGGGCAATTTTTATAAACCGTTTGAATGAAAATAATGTTGGAAAAAGAGAGGTCCGACTTACGACTACGGTCGTTAGTCGAGGAGACCCTGTATTTATTTTTCTTTGTGTATAAATCACTCTAACAATTATAGTTTGAATGGCTGCGTAACACGCACGCTTTTCACTCTGTATGCATACAAGGTGTTCAGAAATCGTTTTAGTTAATTTAAGGTCGTTTACAAATTTTAAGGGTAGGTCAGACATGCAGAAAAAATTCATTTTCTCCATAGAACATGGGGTCGGAAATGCAAAGGTGATCCGCTACAGGGGCCTATTTGTCAGTGAATTAAGTAAAAGAAAACGATACACCAGATGAAATGTACAACACAGATTGAATAGAATAAAAATTTACAATAATACAATAACCCAGTTGAATGAACAACATACGAAGCGTGTATTCCCCCAGACGGCAAGTCCTATGAACACATACTATAAATATTCGAAAGGTTTCTTGTTGATACTGCGTCCTACTTGTCATTATCGTATCTATCATACCGCATACGACTTGTAATGTTATTGTTCAATCCATGCAAATGGATTGGCGTATTATTGTAAATCTGTATTCTACTCAATTCTCTGTTGTACATTTCATCTGGTGTATCGTTTTCTTTTATTTAATTCACTGACAAAGATCCCTCTGTAGCGGCAACCTTAATGTTTCCGACCCCATGTTCTATGGCAAAAATGATTTGTTTCAAAATGACTGACCTCCCCATAATCCTTTCGCTACCATCGGGACATACATTTCCTGCAGGCAGTTTTAATGTAGCAGCAGTCCCTATGGGATAAATATCGTTGAATTAACATGAGTGCATGTCCCACTGGTATTCCTTTGCAACGCTGACAATTCAATGTAACCGGTACATATGTGTCCCACTAAAACATACCAATGGCACGCATATGTCCCACTGATCCCTCCACCTCCTGGGGATTTATCTTTTATTTTTTCAGCATATTATCGGTATTTGTATTATAGTAGATGTATTAAAGTATTTATTTTATTTTTTCTCAGAAAAAATATTGGCAGTGAAAGGGTTAAAGTTTATAAGCAACCTTTCTGAACACCCATATCGTTGCTTAAGAAGCAACACTGCCTATCTTAATTTTTTGAAATTTCAAAGAGGAAGATTCAAATGAATTTTTCGCAACCAATAATGAATATATCTGAATTATTTTAAGATCTACTATGAACATGAGACCACATGTTCCAACCAGACGTGAAAAAAAATGAAATATTCGTTATTGGTTGGGAAAAATTCATTTCGATATTCCTCTTTGAAATTTCAAAAAATTGAGAACGTTGGTGTTGCTTGTTCAGCGACGTTATATTTATCATATTAGTTGGTAAACTTCATTTAATCATAACGTACACATAATGAAAATTAATTACAACTGGTGAAACATTAAAAAATCAAAGTAATGGTTTCTAATGGTCGATATTCTTCTGATAAACCCGTGGGAAATAGTGAAAGCAGTCATTTTCCCGCTAGATTTTATTTCGAGAATGAACCTTTTCTACTGGTCAACAATTTAGATGAACAATTTTTCAAGATCAACAGTAAAACAGCGCAACACAGCACTCGCTTCCAGTAGCGCGGCTCACAAAAGATTGATCGTTCACAAACATTTACTCCACATCAAAGCGAACCATCATTCAGTAGAACAGAAATAAAACGCTGGGCAATTAATCACGTACCTTGAAAGCAAGTCCATCTTTATCATAGGGGCTGGGGGTGCAATCCACCAGTGCCCGGGCCCTGCTCAGAGAACGTCCACCCTCGGCAAACGATTCCTCCTCGCCAGTGCTGCTGAACCCCTGATTGCTGTTGGAGAGGACGGTCTGCTGATCTGCAACGGATTACATGGAGTCAGCGGGAATGATGAATAGGCACCCACACATGAAGCGACCACAAGTAGTAATTTTGAGAGGGGCATTTTTCTGTGTGTTTCGGCTGTTTTTGTTCCGGTGGGTGCAGTTTGGATCACTTTCGCTCCAAAAGTGATTAGTCATGGGAATTGTCACAATGTGGGCTCGTTTGGGGAAAGGCCCAGATACAAACGAATCAATCAATCAAAATTGATGCAGGCATGAGGGCTGATTAATATTGAATGGTGGAAAATAAATGTTTTTGGGGTATTTTTCTGCGTCAGTACCAATTTTTGAATGGGAGAAATGTGCAGAGAACATCGAAGGTTTTTTCTTTTTACATTGCAGTTCTGGATGGAATGCGTGTGATATGCTGTTACAGTTAGCAACTGCATAATTATTATTTTTGTCAGCTCAAATTTAGAGTGATGTTATTTGGTTAATTATTATTTTTGTCAGCTCAAATTTAAAGTGAAGTTATTGGGTAAAGAACATGTTTAAACTATAAGATTCCTACGTAAATATTTTGAAATTAAAGTGAAAATAATAGGAATGTACTTTCCGTTGAGGCAAACATATACAGAGAAGTAATGTAGGAATTACTGAATGCTATTTATATTAAGTTTTGTGTGATATATGAAATAAAAATATGCATTGAAACAGAGTTCTTTAAACTTTTTTCCACTCTATGCTTCAAAATTAGAAAAAAAGAAAATGAAATATTAATTCAAAATAAATAAAAAGAAATTCAATTTAAAATAAATATTCCGCAATTTTAATGAAATTCTTTGAGACAAGATTAATTTTTAGCATTTGTGCTTAAAAATATAAAGAATGAAAGAATAAAGCGTTGTGAAATTGTTCGAGATTTCATAATCTTATTTATTGATTCCACTTGGAGTGTTTACAGATTAAGCAACGTTGTATTTAAATAATAAAATAGCTGATATAATCGACAAAAACACCTTTGTAGTAACAATAGTTTTTCCGCCTTCGTTGTTTGTCTTATGGTAATCATGCCTGCTGTTTTCATATCTGCGCATATTATATACTAGTCGCCTTCGACGACCAGCCGGTTAGCCGATATTAGAGCTTGTAACTTAAAATGATTCAATTATATCAAAAAATGTAACATATGCATGATGCTTGAAATAGTTGTTATTGTTTATTTAATGTTAATAATTTGTAAATAAAGCTATTTATCCGAAGAGTAATTTCCGCTTTGAATTTTTTTTTAAAGTTAGTAAACTCTCATTTTTGAAAAAAAAAACAACTTCTGAAAACTCAAACAAATGACTATTATTATGAATTAAGTAAAATGTCATGAAAAAATGAATTTTTCGTTTATTTTTTTGATAAAACAATTAGTTCCAAAATAAAAAATGAAATACAGATGCATCCAATATGAAATAGTAAAAAAGGAATCTTTAGATGGATAGATTTAAAGTTTTAAGTTTCTAGTTCTTAAGTGAAATTTCAGAGAACAGAAAATGAATGCAGTTTTTAGCTGCTTATGCCCAATATTAATTTGAAATTGTTGTTGCAATTTGAAATGCCCTTTAATTTTGATAAAATAGTATAAGAATGGTATATGTTTTTAAAACATCATCAATCAGATGCAATCAGAAAACATTGTAAATTTATGTATAAAAACATTTATAACAGCGAAAAGCTATTTCAATTCTTTTTTAATTTGATGTTTCATTATATGTTTCGCTCTGATTGTGGTATTCTAATTGAGTCTGATGAAGGATTGGTAAAGCATGCATAAATTGAAACAGGAATAAAAGGTAAATAAAATTCCGCAAAAAAAGTCGCATAGCATTAAGTTTAATATCAGAGGAAAGGCCACTTTTCACATTTCAGAATGAAATAAAGTGGTTTACGCATAAAATGAGTTTAAAATGTTTGAAAATTGTAAAAAATCAGCATTTATCTTAACAAAATCAATTAAAAAATAGTTTAAAATTTAGAGGTGAAAAATTTTCGTTGTAGTGAACTGTGAATCTTAATGCTAAAGCCAACCGCGGTGCACCACGGTTCCTACCCGGGGTAGAGGCGAATTGCTTCCACGTCATCTCGAAGAAGGGGGGAAAGGGGGCAACCTATCTCCCCTCCTAGAGGAAACAGCGTTCCGTGACCTTGTCCGCGAGGGGTGTTATCCATTCAATGACCTTCACCGATTTCAGAGCAATAGATAATGCTTTAAAAAAAGATTTTAAAATTCTCTAAAATAACATTCAGGGTTGAAACTAACAGCATTAGAAAGGTGAAAATTCGCACTTTAAAATGGTATAAAAACAATTTCCAAACGTTAATTTCTTCAGAAGTTATTCACGAAAAAGCGTCCGCAAACGGCCAAAATTCGCTTAATTTTTAAATAATTAAAATTTGAATAAAAAATTGAAAAAAATGGCTCCGAGGTGAACTCTACCACCCTCCAAAGTATACCTGTACCAAATTTGGTAGCTATAAGTTTAACGGTCTGTTCTGTAGACCGCCAACAGACTTTCTCTTTTATTATTGACTAGCCGCCTTCGGCGACCAGCTTATTCGCCTAGAACATAATTTCAAAATTTTTAACTTCAAATTGCGATAGACATTTAACCCGCGTTCTTTTCGCATCCGACTTTACTTTATTATTCCTTATAAACAAAACAGCTCTATTAATCCTATTGCAAACTACTTTACTGATGACCTGTAAAAAGTATTGATCTGCATTTTATGTCAACATTTTAGTCAGTCATTTTTTGCAATACATTTAGAAAGCAATTTGGATAATTCTTTCTGCATTACGCAAGAAGTGTACAAAAAAAATTGGGCGAAAATTAATCAATTGTAATGAATTTAAAATATCACCTTTATCTTTATCATTAAAAGGTTTTATAATTAATTCAGAAAATCATTCCTTGTTGCTTCAACCGCTATTTTCCTATTGATTGCGAGATGAGTTTTTTAAATCCTTTCCTTGTAACAGCAAATGACCAACAATGGCTGCCCTTTCAATGTTGGCAAATGACCGCTTAGGGGGTATCCCTCCTCCACCCCGGGCTCTGAGACAACCGAATTCACTCTCTAGCCGGGCTCAAGATTGTTTGCTCGCGCCCTTCCTCCCTACCTTTTGTCGAAACGAGAAACGGTCTCCTTGAGCGACCTTGAGAGCAGTTAATGACAATTTAAAACCTTGTAAAATTTAAAGTAATTATTGCACAGTCCTCATACTAACAACATTAGAAAGGTGAAAATCGCACTTTAAAATGGTATAAAAATAATTTACGAGCGTTAATTACTTCGGAAGTTATTCAAGAAAATATGGCAGAAAACGGCCCAAATTTGCTTAGTTTTTAAATAATTAAGCTTTGAATAAAAAATTAATTGAAAAATGGCTCCGAGGTACACTTTCTCACCCTCCAAAGTATACCTGTGCCAAATTTGGTAGCTCTAGGTTCAGCGGTCTGTACTGTAGATCACCAACAGACAGACATTCATCTTTATTATTAGAGATGTTCACAGTCATCAAATAATTCCTGTTTTTGTGTAAGAAAATGATTACGGAGTGTTATTAAACAGTTGCATGTAAAAAGAGACAAAACCATCGTACAAAAAATGATAATTTTAGAAACCGTTACCCGATTTATTTTATGTAACAAATGACATTACTTTAACTAGTACTTTAAAACGTTTACGTAATACGTTTTCAGATACATTAAAGATAAATCTAATAGATGATTCCTATTACTTAGAACACAACACATGATAAAACTTTTATTTAATCACGTATCTTTCTCTCGCGAACATAAACTTTATTTTGACAAATTTGGGCTGATTGATAATTAAAATTAATTCCAACATTTTAAGTACTCTTTAGAAAACTCTCATAAAATCATTTCTTCCTTTTCTATACAAATTCCTTTTTTTCACAAACTACAGAACTGGACTGAATAATTTTAAATTAAAGCAATACTCTACCGAAAAATCAAGAATATGCTTTGAAATTTATCCTCTCGTTTTGCGACAATAATTGTTCTTTTATCCACGTATTACAAATGATTCACAAAAGAAAATACGATAAAATCTGTGATTTATCACTGCTGGAATTTCCAAGCAAAAGGAAATCCACTTTTGCTACTGAAACATGTTTCTGAGTATTATCAATTAATAAGAATAGATTAAAAGCTTTGTCTAGTCCAAGAACCGTACATAAAAATGAAATAAATGCTAAGCAATAAAAGGCTAGATTAATGAATTACGGATAAAGGAAAGCTAAAAAATATACAATATAAAAAGGACATAAAAATACGAAAGACAAAAAACTACAACATAAAAAGAAATATAACTCTCAGTGAAAAAAAGCGATATTTTTATAAGAAAGAACAAAGAAACTAAATAAAAGCTACTTATATATTACCAAATTCCGTTTTCCATGAATTTTGGAAAAGCTTTGCATGGATACCAAAACGAACTATGGAGATGAATAATTATTCATGTGAGTTTTTCAAATTTATTTTTTAAAAATCGCCTTAGTCGCTTGACTAACAAGTTGGTTCATTTGTTCTTTTTTTTCTGAATTCTCGATTAAATGCAAAAAGTAAATGGTATCGAAAATGCTCAGTTTTGTCAACTTGGCATTTAGTTCTCATAATATGAAAATTCACAATAATTATAAAATTAAAAAAAATCAAAATACAGTATTTTGTAGAGCATTAAATTCCTTTTCAAACAATATCAAACAGTTTACCAATGCGTTTTACTTATCCGTGCATTTTTAAATTAAAAGAAAAAAACCGCTCATGAATTATTACTCAACTCAACATTAATTTCAGCCTCTACCTCTATAAAAACGTGTATTCAGCTAAAATAATTTTCAATTAGCTCGAAAAGAGTAAACAACATTATAAATAGAACAACAACTTTTTGTGAATTTCTTAGGAAATAAAGGTTAGACAAATTTTACGCCTTATTATATTAGCTGCTTAGAATTCAAATTATTCTCAGAAAACATCATTTGAACAATCATTTGTTTGTCTGTACTGAAAAAATAATCATAAATAACATCAGAAATAGTACTACTTGTATTATAAAAGCTTTAAGTAAAGCTAAAGTTTATTGTATTAAAAAAGCTTTAAGAAAGTCACAAAAATTTTACTTTTAAATGTAATTACAATAAAACTATTTTGAAGCAGTTGTCTTTCATTTTCTGAAAGTAAAAGATGAATCTACTGATTCAATTACGCAATAAAAGGAAAATAATGAATATTTGAAAGTCTTAAGCATACATTGAAAAACAAAAACTTATTCGCTTTCATTTAAATTTATTTATTTTTTAACAAGAATTACTTTTAGCTTGTTTGTAAGAGAAAATAATATATTTGTTTAGTACTCCAAATCATTTAAAGGTTATAAGAAGATCAAAGCAATCGCTCTAAAGTTACTTTAAAGGAAAGAAAAATATTTTTTTCATTAATTTAAGTCTCAACATATTTTTATGTATTGTATTAAGCATAATCGAGTTAATTCCACTTTCCTATGCATTTTCTGTTATGAAATTCTCCACTTACAATATATTAAAAATAAATTTTCTAATTAATGTACTTTAGTAAAAATGACATCAAAATTCTTAATGGTCGAAGCGTACGAAAGTTTGATGAAACTATTGAAGTAATTGAAAATCTTATATTTATAATGTCCTACTGGAACAAAGGTTTAATAATTAGTTCCATATCTTTTTTTCATTCGAGTCTTTTAATTTAAAGCTCCTAACATGTCGCAAGCAATCAAAGGCAATTGAAATCAGAGGGACTAATAATTTATTCAATAGCGACTTGAAAGTAATAATTAAATCGTTACATTAAAAAAATTAGAAGTTGACTATAATACTATTAATCGAACAATTAAAATCAATTTAATCTAGTTTAGGAATTACATACCCTGACATTTATTTTTTCCTCACACTACAGAATGTGATGTCTTTTATAGTCATTTTTTTGTTAATATTTCACGGAGTCGTTTATAATTAATTTATTAAATTCAATTACTTTTTTAAGAAGATGGATAGAAGAAGGTAGAAGATTCAAGACCGGCATACACCGAGGATATAAATTTACGTGGGCTTGGTGCGCGCATCGGTGGTCAAACGTTCTCGCTTTGGTGTAACACTGAAGTTTGGTGAATGGCTCAGGATTCTCCCTCTTTACCCGACCATGGCTAAAAGTTACGAAATTTCTTCCAAATACTTTTTGTATAGTTGCCCGTAGCATCTAAATGAGACGCTGATTTAAATAATCGATCAATAATCCAGCATATAATTTAACTGCTTTATACAATGTGTTGACTCTGAACGTGGTCCAATAGCTAATTTCCAAACCGTTAGAGTTAGGAATATACTTCCAGTTGGTAAGATACTTTAAATGACGTAAATAATTATATTTTATGCTCCTTGAGTACATAAATGCATCGCTGAAAAAATTATGAAGTCTACATTTTTATAGAGTTTTCAGGTCCTATTAATCATGTTTAGCAAAATATTCTTGACACACTAACATTTTAAACAAAAAAAAAATGTTCCACTCTTCTACAGTTAAAACTGAATGTCACTATTTTCAACGATTTTAAACCATTTCAATGTCTGTCTCGAGAATGATCCGCCAATCAGTGAGTAGCGCTTGTTCGAGGCGGTTGTTGATTGGCCAAAAATAATGAAATTCAAAACTTCATAACTCGTCTAGTTTTAATCGAAGAACAGTGGAAGTTTTTTTGTTTAAAATGCTAGCAAGTCAAGAATATTTTACTAAATATAACTAATATAACCGAAGACAGTATAAAAATTAAGACTTCGCAATTTTTCCACCAGCATATTCATTGACTTAAACAACATAATTCTGTAAGTCATTTAAAGCATTTTTCCAATTCGAAGTAAATGCCTATTTCTAACATTTTAGAAATTTTCTTTTTGGCCATGTTTAGGGTTGGCACTCTGTTTATAATGCTTATGCTTTACATTTCATGAATTAAATTATTGTTCACCTTTCAGATAAATAAAAATAGTTAACCAAATATCAAAAATTCAATTCATCCTATTGTATTCAACAAAACAAAAAATTTAAATAAAAATGTAACAAAATTTTTTATTTCAGCCCGCAAAACAATACCAAAAAACATCCTACCAAAAGATTTCCAATACACAGACATCAACCGAAAAACAATGAAAGCACTCCCGCATTAAGTTTCAGTGAAATGATTTACTTCGAGGCGAGTCGCATCCTTTCGGAGAGAAAAGATGATCACGAGAAACAAATTCTATTAAAGGAAGAATATTTTTTTCTCCCAAACTATCGTAATTCATTTATCCCATTCTTTCCTGGAGGTTTTCCGAAAGCGATTTTTCCCTTCCCAAAATTGAAAGTGGTCGCATTTCATTCTTTCCTGGCCGATTCATCAACTTTATTGCTTTGTTTATCTAAAACGAGAACTTCATTAAATGGTCGAATTACGCAAAGCGGCTTGGAGCCCTTCCAGATAATTGAACCATTTATTAAGTTGATTAAGAAAACTGCATCGCTTTCTTCGAGCAAGAAGTTTGTCAACCTCTTGCGATAACCTCTGGGGGAGAAGTGGGTTAGGTCGAGATTCTGAAGGTGTCAGGGTGGCCTCGAGTTGGACGCCCTCGTATTTATTATAAAAGGTGAAATGTCCTAGTTTGAATTGGATTTAATCTTTCAGTTTAGGTTTCATACTCAGGGTTATTCAAAACAATTGGACCGATTACCTATGATTATAACTTCCTTGCTTCCTTCTAAACAATAGGAAGGAAAATTTGAACAATGTAGAAGGACGCTTGAAGTTTGGTTTGGGTGCGTAAGTGGGTCATTCAAGAATAGTCCAATCAATTTTTTTGGAACACATTGTGTGAGAAAGTGCTGGTGCCAAAACGTTTTGATAATGTGAAAACCCAATGAAAATTGGCGTAGACAGACGGAGAGATTGGAATACCGACATCGCTCGATTTCCATTAATCTCATTTGGCCATAAAAAAGAAATACGATTCTTCGAGGCGGGCGATAAACCACCTGTGCGTGGGGAGGAGCGTTGGGGAGGGGGAAGGACTCCTAAAGTTTGGTTTGGATGCGTAATGTGGGACATTCAAGGGTAGTCCAATCCATTTTTTTAGGACACATTGTGCCAAAACGTTTTGATAATGTGAAAATCCAATGAAAATTGGGATAGACAGACGGAGAGATTGGAATTCCGACATCGTTCGATTTCCATTCATCCCTTTTGGTCATAAAAATGAAATACGATTCTTCGAGACGGGCGATAAATCACCCGTGGGCAGGGGGAATGTGCGTGGGAGTTGCTATCAGACTAGAGAAATCAGCGCGGGGAAGGTGCTTTCTCTAAAAAGTGAAATAACCCCATGCGGGGGAAGGAGAGTACTGTCGATCGAAGTGGCCGTTAGTGAATTTTGGAGCCTCCGTGAATGACCCACCTAAATCGATCGACTTGAATGGGTGGAAAAAAACCGTTCTTTAGGCGAAATGGAATGGAGCAGTCTACCCGTGAATGCACAGCTTAATAATTGCCTCATATGTTTTCATTGATTACACAGGCAACCATCCATACGGTAGTCCATTTCACTACCGTGTGAAGCATTCTCTATGCGCACCTTCAGTTCGTTCCCTGTTGCAGGCAAAGGAGACATCCGAATGAAATGAAGACCCAGAAGTAATTTCAGGAGATTTAAGCTGGACATTCAAGAAGAGAGTGCTCCAAGTCATTTTCAGCGCTTCGCTACATACTGTTCCAATTTTCTACGCATCCATTTAGGTGGGTCATTCACGGAGGCTCCAAACCGCACTATCGGTCACTGCAATCGCCGCCTTTTCCTCCTTCCAGCCCGCTCAGATTTCCGCACTACCCCTCCCCGACGGTCTACAATTTGTTGTTTTCGCTTTTGTGAAAGAGCCCCACTCTCCTTCTCTAAGGTCGTATTTCAGTTTTATGATCCAACGTGCCAAATGAAAAACGAAAGAAGTTGGATTTTCAAAATTTTCCCCGGACTACGTCGATTCTCATTGTATTTTTGCATTGACGACGGGTTTTGGAGCGAAGCACTCAAAATGGCTTGGAGTACTATCTTCGCGAATGTCCAGCATTAGACAGCCACATGCAGAACATGCATACGACTGTCAAACCTGCATCAATGGTTCCAAAGCAACTGACATGCAATTGACTACCGCATGGATGTCGTCCGTGAGACCAAAGGAAGTCATATACGGCAGTTATTACTTACGCAAACAAAACTTTCAGCTCCCTTCTGTATTGCGTTAAAATTTTGTTTTCCTATTGTTGCTTACAAGGAAGTTATAGCGATTTGTAAGCAGTGCAGTTATTTTGAATAACCCTGTATGACAACTTATTTTGAAGCAGCTCAAGAAGCAACGCATTATGGGAGGACCTCGTCATTTTGAACCGTAGTCACATAACGAGTACTGCACCAGAGCTCATGTCGTAATGTAACTCAGGCCCAGATACACGTTGGACCTATGGTGGAATCGAGTTTCGAACCTGGTACCCTACCTAAGTTGAGCTTTTACCATCAGGATAACACGGCCCTAACTGTGAATGATAAGAGCTTTGAGCAGTTGTTGTGGAATCGGACGTGTGCACATACTGTACAAGTGTAAGGTTCTCAAATTAAGAAATTCCATCCATTATAGGCTTGTCGCTTCTACATCTTCGTGTATCCTTAGATAATCAGGGTGACGTTTCCGGTTATACCTTCTTATTTGATTCTGGCTTATTTTTGTGCTTTCTACCGCGACTAAAAGTCTGTACGCTGAAATCTGAATCACTCTGTTAGTTTAATTTTATAGATACACTAGAAAACCATTAACATTAAAAAGTAGTCTTGGAAAAATAGCAAAACTAAAAGAAAAAATTAATAAACCCACAATGCTTCTGGTGCGCCTACACGCGGCAGCTTCCAGGAATACAGTGACAATAAGCAAAGGTCACCCCCTGTTGGCATTTTACAGAAAATTATCCCATTTCTGAATTTTAGAATCCCAGCAGGGGGTGACCTTTGACAAAGTCCATCCGCCGGATTCTTCTTCTTTATTTTTTTGTTTCTATTACCGTTTTTATTTTGTCCTGTGATAGGATTTTAATTTTTTTAGTTAATTTCATATTAATTTTATAGAATTGTGCTTCTATTTAAAACTTTTCTGTTAACTTTTGGAAACATACCATAATACTGATCACTGCCATTTGGCATAGAGACACCCTGTTTTTCTTATTTCTATATTGCTCCAACATGCGTGCTTTCGAAATTCCACAAATTCAGCGTGCACCAGTACCTTGCTACTTTAGCTGAAGGTAAATCAACATTTTTTTGTAATACAACATTTATAATTCTGTACCTTATTTCTGTTTATCAACTACGACTTTCAAATCCCACCAGGTAACACCTCAAATATCGGGATGAGAAACTGCCGTGTAAGAGAGACCCTGCTTACTTCTGTGGCATCATCGCCAGCTGTGTTATCTTTATTTGCATGTGTGTCTATCTCGCCCATTTTGGTGATGTCATGTCTTAACCAATGGCGAAGGAGCTACTGCAGTATTTAAAGGTGATGTTCCACCTGATCATTCTCTCACCTTTTGTTATCATCTCACCGCACACGTGTCATATGATGTAGTAGCATAATTTATATTTTAAACTTAATTGTTGTTCTATTAAGCATGTTATTATTCTAAATTTGCATTTTTATTCCTGTGTTGGATGCACTGTGTCGCCATGAAGTTAACCCTTCTGAAGGAATTAAGTGTAGTGCCAAATATAACATGAAGTGCGGAGCAGATTGTAGCTGGGACCTCATGACACGGCCATAACTCTACATTTAATCAATCATACCTGGCACCAACTCGTACCTTTACCGGCACTTTTCCTAGGTGGGTGCAATAATGATGTGGTTTCGAGTTACCTCCTCATCGATGAAGGGTCGTCGGAGGGATCCTCGCATGCAATGGGGGCTATAACGCGTCAGCCACCGTGCCCAAATTACGATTCGCGGCGGCCAGGTCACTCAGATTTCCTCAGACGCTATGGCAGGAAAGGTGTAGCTCTTTATGGTTACGGCTTTTAAGCTGAGTAGTACGGCATTGGTGGCACGTGTTGATGTGAGCATAGTGATTTTAACAGATTTTCATCGTCTGTAACCATTAACTACTCAAGATAACAAATGCGCTCTACAGAAATTGAACAACTTTCGTTTTGATTATAGAGTTTTATTAGATCGATTACTGAAGTTAAAAAATAACTTCTATTAAATATGCCAGTTACTTTTAGGGTCGCTGTGGTTCATTGTTTAGTTTATTAATCAATATTGTCGACCTTTTATTCTTTAATACATTTTATAAACCTTTATTATGATCTTGTAACTAATTTTTCTCAAATTCAATATCAGATGGCGCCTGTCGCATGGGATCAAAATTTGATTAAATTAATCTGTTAAATTATAATTGAATTCCGAAAATTTTGAATATTGTATAGTCACCGGGAACACACCACTATACAAAATTTGCGAACTTAAGAGCAGCAGAAAGTGAGTGAAAAATCGAATGGACAGAATTCCATCTTTACAATTATAAGAGAAGCTAAGTTAAGAAAAAAAAACGCGTGCAAATTAACTTACGAAGAATAGTGAAACAGTTAAATGATTACAAAAATTGCACTTTTTTCTAAATTAATAGCTAATCCGATTAACCATTTAGATAGAAACATAACAAGAAACGGAAGAGAGTATTCTGCCACAGAATACCAGATTTCGTGAAAAATGTGCATTTTTAACAAGTTAAATGATTACAAAAATTGCACTTTTCTAAATTGATACCTAATCCGATTAACCATTTAGATAGAAACATAACAAGAAATGGAAGAGAGTATTCTGCCACAAAATACCAGATTTCGTGAAAAATGTGCATTTTTTACACGATTTAATTTTAAGTAGTTCTAAAAATTCTTCTTCTAATGCATCATAAGAAAAACTTTAAGAAAATAATTTAGAAACTCAAGTAACTGTTAACAGGGGAGAAAAAGAGAGAGAAAAATTTCACCAGAGCAAAAACTCTGCAGATGACTACGTATAAGCGAGTAATTGCCTTCACTTCCGCGTAAATTTCAATATATTCCAAGCAGTATTTACGCTGAAGTTGTTTACCTGCTAGAGAAGCAGTCCACGCTAATTGCAGTATTTACGCTAGTTGTTTACCTGCTAAGCTATTTCTTTTGAAATTTCACTATATTTCTACACGAAATATAGAAAAGGAAAATATATTGTAATTGTCAAAAAAATCGAGCTAAAAAATTTGATGAATTTCTGTGTTTTATTTCACTATGAATTCGGAAAAAAGATTTATGAAATTATATCTGACGATCTATTTCTGTAAACGCGATAATTTGAAAAAAAGAACGAGCAAAACAAAAGAAATTTGCTCTGTGGTCTTTACAAAATCTACCAAATTTTGGACGAAATTCGTCAACAAAAATTCTATTTGTCCGTCCGTGTGCATGTGAATATGGTATACGAGAAAGGCGGGGGGGGGGGGGCCAAACTCCCGCGGATTTCATACTTGAAGAAGGGTTAATCATAGATTCATGACAATCATTTTTCTGATAAATTATCATTGAAACCACTACTTTTATACAGGGTGATCATAAATTATGGGAACCAATTCAAAAATTAATAAAAAAATAACTAATAATGTTACAATAACTGTTATTTTTTAAAATTAGTTTTTTTCCAGATAAGTAACACGCCGTTATGGCGGTCTAGGTGGTCGTAAATTATTGAACATCTCCCATTTTTGAGAGTCATTATCTGCGAAACTATTGAAGATAAAAGAAAAATACAAGCAAGCATTTTTAGAGAATTTTAAGCTCTTTAATTTGTTAAACCAATTGTAAATCGAAAATTGAATAGTTTTCGAGATATTCAAGAAAAACTGAAAAAGGAAACCAGAAAACGTGCTTCGGCTTCTGCTGATCGACAGCCATTGCGTATGGAAATCTCTCGCTGTAGCAAATTTAGAATGCTGTAATGGTACGCCAACTATCTGAAAAAACCTTTTTTATTTTCACTTTTATTAAAAAAAACCGCAGTTGTAATTTTGATTTTTATCTATTTTTTATTTTATTTATTTTTTTATTATTTGAATTTTTTATTAATTTTTGAAATGGGTTCTATAATTTATGGTTATTATCAAAATTTTTTGTTTATTCATGGTCACTTTTGATCCTCATGACTGGAACTTCATGTAGAATTCTTTGTATTATGTATGTATTTTGTACTTTTTTGTCTTGTATATTACTAACAAGATCATGTTTAAAGGCTGGATATTATCTGTAAATTACTGGTTTACAGGAAAAATATCTAATAAAGACAAAAGAATAATAATAGAAGCAATTTCTCTGGTGCGAGCAAATGCAGCAGCATCCAGGAAAAAATGCGAAAATAAAGATATTAAAACAAATTAAAGAAAATTAAAACTGTGATAGATTTTAAAATACAATAAGATAAACAATAAACGAATGAAAAAGAACGAGGAAGAAGAATCCGATGGATGATTTCATCAGAGGCCACCATCGATCCAGATTCAAAATTAGAATAGGTTTTCTGTTCCTATAATTTCACAGTGGACTTCGCTTGTAGTGATCACTTTGGGTCAAAGCCAAAGTGATCACGACATCCGAATGATCAGTTGATCCAAAATGCCTTAAAAATAATACAAATCTTTAGGTATACAAGGATAGCAGATAAAACAGACCGTATTACATTGTTGGTATGCACTCATTCGTTTTAAATAGAAAAAGGAAATCGATACAGGTACAGAATTAAGAAAAATTCTTTCACACATAATTTTTTAAGAATGTTTTCTCTTTCGAGTAACTCGCACTCTATATACCCATCGCCATTGTAACGAATTGGTTTTAGGTTTCAGTCTTATATTTGAAATAGTAAGCTAAGACGGCTTTACCAGTATTTTGATGTATTTTTTTCGAGGCACAGACAGCACGTGATGTGCTCGTGATTGTTTATTTTAAAGAGCTTTGAGTTAGTTCTTCAAATTGCTTGTACGATGAAACAACTTCATTTTGTTAATAGCTAATAAATTTATTTTTGATATAAAATTGGCTATTTCTGAGTCTGACGTTACACCATCTACTGTTCGGAGAACAGGCACCAATGTGTCCCAATGCAACTGCAGTATGTCAGTCCACCACATACTGTCTGAATGTCCAAATTTTAACTCGCACGTTTAAATTTTTTTTAAACCAATTCTGTTGATTTATCTCTTATACTGGGCAAGGTTCCACATGTGAACCTTTTTGCTTTTTTGCGGTCAATTGGCTTTTATCCACATATTTAAGCAGTGCTCCTTTTGTATTTTCTTCACAATGATTTTTTTATATATTAATTTTATACTTTTATCTTGACGGATCTCTACATAGTTTGGCATAGTTTGGTCAAATCTATGGCTCTTGCGCCACAGAACCAAACTCAAGTAAGTCGTTTTTTTCCCTTTAAGCAATTATTGGATAAATCGTTCAGACGAATAATAAAAAAAATCAGCACTTTATTGGACTGATCTTAAAGTATGAAGGGCTTGAAAAAGTTTCTTGGGCTGATGGTGGTTTCTTTTCACGCCCCTCTTCATCGTCATTGTCCTCATGTTCTGTGGCGTTGTCTCATAGAAACCGATTACTACAAGCGAATTGTTGATCACTAGAACCAGCTAATTTTTACTTTCTCGTATACGAAGAGAAAGTATTGTAATCGTCAAAAAATCGAACTCGAGATTTTAACGAATCTCCACGTTTTAAACCTCTCCGACTCCGAAAAACACAATTTTGGAATTATGTCTGTCTGTGAACACGATAACTCAAAAACTATTAGAGCTACAGGGATGAAATTTGGTATGTGGTCTTTACACATAATTTGCAGGTTTTTATCAAATTTTGGACAAAATCCGTCACGGGAAGTCTGTCTGTCCCTGTTAATTTGAACGTAATAACTCAAAAACTTAAATAGTTAGGTGGATAAAATTTGGCACACATTTTCATCAACAGGAATGTAGGTTTGTATCAAATTTTGAACCAAATCCGTCAAAGGGTTGATTGTCTGTCGGTCGGTATAACCGCATAATTTTGAATGCAATGATTTCTTTAAAAAATTACTTTGATAAATGTAATTTGGTATGTGGACTTCTTACCTTATTGGTAGATTGGGTCCAATTTTTGTGTGAATCGGTTAAAAAAAAGGCGTTCAAATTGCAAATTTCGCTTTCTTTATCTTACACCCACCCCTACAGGTAATCACGCCGGCTTCTAATTCCATTTCCGAAATGGACGACCTTTAGAAATCGTGGTATGATGTTTCACTTTTTTTTCCTCCACTGCTTTAGGGGTTCTTGTCCGTTTTACTGCCTTTTAGCTTATGTTTTTCTCTACATATGTTAGGAGTATACAAGAAGGTTTAGGGGAGACCATTCCCGCTGGTTTTCTATATGTTTCGATACGGGAGATTCGTCCCCCGCTATTTTGATTAGTACAACCGAGTGATCGTTATATCCGTGATCACTACAAGCGGCGACTACTGTTATTATATTTTTAAAAATGTTATAAAGCATATTTTAAAACAATATTTTTCATTTTTTTACTCTGTTTATACGCAGGTACCTTACGACAATATTAAATACTTATTTTTGTGTGCACGTTATCATTGCTATATGATTATCCCTCTGACTGCATAATTTTTGACGTAGACTTACGTCTGTCCATAGTGGTTTAATAGTGTGTCGGGAAAGGAAAAAAATAAGGCGAATTTCGTGCTAAGGTTAAACTCTTCTAGCTCCGCAACCAAATAATATAGAGAGTTGGTTTTAGTTTCATTTAACAGAGAAAGGTTGACGTTGGAGATTTCAAAAATAATTTTAGAATTTGGAATTACGGTTTAGTCACAGTCGAGCTGAAAATTTGATGAAAATCACGAAAAAGTTTTATGACGTCACAGCGTCCGATGCGCGCGCGCAGACTAAGGCATTTCATTCATCGATCGTGCGAAATATTACTCAAGAATTGTTGAATATACGTCGAATTTCGTACTAAAGTTAAACGCTTATAGCTCCGCAACCAAATAACATAGAGAGTTGGGTTTAGTTTCAATTAACAGAGAAAGGCAGACATTGAAGATCGCAAAAATAATTTTAGAATTTGTAATTATGGTTTAGTCACAGCCGAACTGCAAAGTTGGTGAAAATCACGAAGAAATTTACATAGATAGAGTCACATAGTCACACTAGACTAATAGTCACTATAGACTATAGAGTTAATAGTCACATAGAGCTACTTTAGTCACAGTTGAGTAAGGTAAGTAAGTCTACGCCCCTCAATCCCAGCGGCCATTTCGCAGAGACAGCCTCCAGTCGATTTTTTTAAAATTACTATTTAGGTTGAATGTTTTAAAACATGTCCAAATATTGTTGAATGAAATGCATTGTTTTTTATATGCAGGCGTTATTAGTATAATATGATTCAACATTTTAAATGTACTAAGTATACCCATTAGGTTGCGAAAATTGCAGGATGCAGAAGAAAACAGACGAACTTAAAACACGCGGAAATCGCGTAATAAGAAGTCAGAGGGTTAAGAGTAAATTTTTTAAAAATAAAACAAATATGAATCAAACCTGAAACATTGACATGCTACGATGTTTCGAACTAGAGGCTGAAATCTCCTTTAAAACGCTTCATAAAATTTTCTGGTAAATATTTCAGAGTTAAGATAGGAATAAAATGAAAGGACGAAATGAGTTAAATTAAAGAACTGAATGTTTATCCCAAATGCAAAAGTTTGAATATATTTAGCTGACATATTGTTTTTAAATTTAGAAACTTTATTTGACTTACTTGTGAGAGCGTCGCACTCCTTAGAAATATTTTCAGTTGAATCTGGAGCTTCTAAGACAGTTGTATTGGAATCGGGAACCTGTAAAAGAAGAAAATTCATTTAAATTCAAAGAAAATAACCATTCTTTTGTTTTTAACTTTCATATCTTTGTTTCAGTACATAATTTTCTTTCAGGTAACTTGTTTTAGTTTCAAACGCTGCCTTTGTTTAAGGCATCATATCCAACACTAGCTCTCGCATAAAAAAATTAACCCTTTGCGGCCAATGTTGCCACAATGTCAGCATTCGCGAGTCGTCGTAGAAGTCATTTTTTTTCTGTTTTACACCCACACCGACCATGCCACCCGTTTGGGTAGGCTGGTCGGTGTGGGTCTAAAACAAAACATAATAAAAAAACCTGACTTCTAAGACGACTTGCAAATGACGTCATGTGGCGGCATCGATCGCAAAGGGTTAAGACCAATACAGAAGTGACGAGAATTTCATACATCACAGTCGTGGGATACAAGTCTTACACGAAAGGAAAACATCAGTTGTTTTTACTGCCGCCTCGTGCATCAGTCATCTATAATACTGAACTGCGCAGTGATGGATTTTTGAATTTCTTTAATTTCACCTTTTATTAAGTAAATTTAAATAATTTACTAACTAATAAAAATAATCATCAGATTTTTATAGACTTGATATAGCTAAGTTTTTAATAAAGTACAGTAAAAATTTGATTAACCGGCACTAGTTTAACCGACAGTTTCTGTTATCCGAACGTTCAAATTACGGCTAATGTACATTTCTTTACATTACTACTCTTATATTGAAGTTTATAATGACATTTTCGTAAAATTAAATACAATATGTATGTATTATTCACCTTTACAGTGCTTCGTTTTAATTTTCGTCCCAAGCAAGCAGTAAAATCACGTTACTCTATATAAGTATTAAAAAATTTCTGTAATCCGTCCATTCGGTCATCCGTCACAGCCTTGGTACCAACGGCGACGTTTAATCGAAGTTGTAAATAACAGTAATTAAACGATGGCCAATGGGTAATTAACTTTAATTAAAAACTGAACTTGAAAACGAATTTTCTCAATTATTATTCCTGCAGTCTTTTTTCTCGTTTATACAGATTTACGCGATTGCAGTTGAACAATAAAAAACATAATTATTAAGGTTAAAATAAACATACATGTAGAGAAATTTTTTCGTATTTATTTACAAGAAAAATGTACAGTACAATATTTAATTATTTTTATTGTAATTGACTATCCTTCATTTTCTTATAAATTTAAAAAATTTTGGGCTCACGAAAATTTTTTTCGTAGCGGAAAAAAGTTTCCAAGTCAGCTTCTAATGTAGCTGTGTTGTGGAGTGTGAAGTCAGTAGACCTATCTTGTAAAAAAGAACGTTTATTAACTAAAATTTAGCAATTTTTTAAACAAAAACTAACAAACATTAATGAGCAGTAATAAATCGCAGCAGATATCAACATTTTTAGAAAACTCCAGAAGACAAAGAAGTTGTAGTATTCACAAATCAATTATAGTGCTCGCTTAACAGTAACAGAAGCCGGCAAACTCGCACGGTGGCTAGTGAAACAAATCGCCGCACTAATATCTCTGGAACTGCACTTTCTAACAATTCTCTTTTCCTTTCGAACCGAGTGGTATAAAAAAAATGCGCCTTGCTATTGTGCATGCGCAGCAAGAGATAATCAGGACTGGGCAAAAATGCAGTCCTTCAAGGACCCCCCTTCTCGAAGAAAGATAAACCATTTTTTACCGCCTTTCTCTTGAAGTCTGAAAGCACTATGAGGAAAATTGTATTCGATTTTAAATGGATTTAAATATTAGGTGTAAAATTAAATAATGACTAAATTTATACAATGAAAAAAGTTGGGGGTGCTGCAGTATTGCAGTGCCTATACACGAGCTGTCCCTGAACAACTTATTAATTTTTTTCATATAGATAATTCAATATAGATAATATGAATGAAACAAAATAATTCTTCACAAAAGAAAATATATATAACTTTTGCGCAAAAGTATGTCAATTATTTTAAAAGAAAATTCTTTAATTAAAGATTAAATCCATACGATCATTTTTAAATAAAATCCGAAGAAATTTAGCCCAAAACATGCAAAATGATTAAACGTTTAACACAGAAATTAAAATAAAGGTTCAGACTGCAAAATGACATAAACTATAGTATACAATTTCAAAAAAGCACTTTCATTTCAGCTTTACAATTCTTTAAATAAAAAGTAAAATCTTTCTTTTTAATAAACAAAGTTCATAAAAATCGTTAATTTATTACCAAGAGGGTTACTAACTCAATCGTGCTAAAACATGCGTTCAGGCATCTTACATCTTTAATTATCCAGATATTCCAAATGGATTATTTGAATAACTCATTCGTAAGAGCTTATTGCTAATTAAAGATAGTATCTGAACTTTAAAAGAATAAAGCCATTAGAAAAGAAATAAATTATCAGTTGGGAGCGCATTACTTTAATGCGAACTTTTCTTTGGAATTGAGGCGATTGCACGGCGAAGACCGATTTTGTTAGAAAGTAAAGAAGTTAAACTGTATCAATTGAGCAGACACCGCTACTAATTAATTTCTTACAACCTACGAAGCAATTATTAATAAGAAAAACTTATCTAGAGAGCAATTTAATTCGTAATGCAAAAGAAACAGAACAAATAATACACGGAATCTGTGAGATATAAAGAGATTTTTTAAAAAATCGTTTGTATTCCAGTTGCCGAATTTTGAAGCTTAATTGATCGTTTTGCTTTTATTATAGTATTTGCAGCAACTAGTAATTGGAAAAGATATTAAATGAAGTTAAAGCACCAAAGATAATTGCACGTTGATAATTTTGCAAAAGAATATTTCTCAAACAGTTTTAAATAAGATATTATATTTCAGTGTGTTTTGAATTCTTCTGTTTTATCCTACGATGAAAACTCAGTTTTGAAGAAATCGTATTAAGATAGTTGATTTAAAATTAACTTCATTTTAAAAACATGGCAACTTTAATATTAATAGTATTTCGGATAACACTGCAAAAGTATCGAGAAATTATAATTAAGTTCTGTTTCGCCATTTCAATATAATATTAATCCTTAAAAGCCCGATTTTTAAAAAAATTGATTTAAAATGTTTTTTTTTTTAAATTTCATTTCTTGAATAGAAAAAAAGGGAAAAATACTTTAAAAATCCTATATTATTTAAAGTATGGTTTATAGCTAAAAACAGTTTGTCACCAACTTACAACACTGGGCTTTATATTTCAGAAAAAATTTCCTTGATAAAATTCTATAATATGAAACACAGATGAATTTTAATAACTAACAATACGGATAAGGAATTTCCTTACACATTGTAGAATAAAATATGGTATTCTCAAGCGTACAAACAAAGCTAAAAAGATGCAGCCTCAAGTTGAAAAACATCAATTTATTTTTCTCTTCTTTAGCACTCAGGCTGCACAATCTTGATGTTGTAAATTGATTTTAAAAATATCAGTATGTATCCTATTGGCAACAACAGGCATTAGAGCTTCAGTCTTATTCTCAATGTTTTAGAAGACAAAATTAGGTATGTTGCTTAAAGGCAACACTGGGCCTTTAAAAGTTAAGAAAAGTCACAATTGCAGAATGCAATAAAGAATAACCCTGAAATTATTATATAACTAGTCTCCGGACTGGTTCGCGGCCAGAACCCATTTTGTTCAGCACTGTCCCTGCCACCTCGCTGCTTCGAGGCTCTCAGTCACTACTTTTTTTAGTTTTAAATGCTGCATGAAGATCAGTGGAACAGACCATAAAACCATAGTAGATTTCATATTCTTTGTA
This sequence comes from Araneus ventricosus, assembly GCA_013235015.1. Lineage (NCBI taxonomy): Eukaryota > Metazoa > Arthropoda > Arachnida > Araneae > Araneidae > Araneus > Araneus ventricosus. The sequence continues at coordinate 52,099 of BGPR01000913.1, forward strand.
GACAACAGATTCCTTTTAAACTGTAAAATCTTTCAATAAAGCTCATCTAGTTGTAATGTTTTGTATAAATTTTTCACGAATTTCGGCATGAAAGTCTTAAACACAGATCCATAAATACAGAATGATATCGCCCTGAATAAACAGTTCCCATCACCTACAATAGGTATTTTACAATATTTTTGACACGCCATTCTGATGGAACTCTTGGGATCTCTATATTTAAAATAATATGGTAAAACCTTCAGACAGTTCGCCAGCCCCAACCACTCGACGTATTTCGATAACTTTAATTTTATATGAAATCGTATGACGTCTAGATTGGCAATGAAAGGTCGCCTGCACCACCACTCTCCATTTTCGAACGAAATCGAGAAAACACTTGTCTTCTGTACATTGTCTATGGCTAAACCTTATGGAAATCCCCCAGCCCCAACCACTAGACCGATTTCGACAATTTTTATTTCAAATGAAAGCTTATGACGTCTAGATATATCATCAAGGGTCGCCTGCCCCACGCTAACATCTATTTTCGAACGAAATCGAAAAACACTTTTCCTCTATACTAGGATTTCTTTACCGGTATCCGACTTTCATACTTTTTGCATTCCAGGGAATTATAATTAGTTCCCGGGAGTAAAAAATTGTTAAAATTATTCAGAAAATCACCTCTCAAGTATGATATTTTACAAAATTATGTTAAAGCAGAGTTTGGCTGTGAAAAGATGGTTTGTTTAGACACCGAAACACGATAGAAGAGTTTGTTGGCAATGCTTACTCTGTTTGTTGGCAATGCTTACTCTGTTTGTTGGCAATGCTTACTCTGTTTGTTGGCAATGCTTACTCTGTTTGTTGGCAATGCTTACTCTGTTTGTTGGCAATGCTTACTCTGTTTGTTTGCAATGCTTACTCTGTTTGTTGGCAATGCTTTTGAAATTGCTGATAAAATCAGCAATTTCAAAAGCATTAATTGATATTAAAGAACAATAACTTTGGCTAATGTAGAATTTGAATCTCTGGCAGCAATTGTAGCAGGCTTGAAGCCAGTAAAAATTGGTCTAGAAGAATTATGCAGTCTAAACGAGACTTTGCTAACTGCTGAAGGAGCATTTGCTTTCATTATTGGAGAGTTGAACCAACGAAACTCAGAATTTGCAAAGAATATGAAATGTTTCTCTGGTCCAAAAGAATTGGTGAGAGACGCAATGTTAGTTTAGTTGGATTAATGCAATATCTATAATTTTGGGAGAAAGTATGTCGCTGCTGCAGTTGCTGTTGATCTTTCACTTTTGCCAAGTAAAACCTCTTTGATTCAACAAACTAAAATAATTATGGCAAGGATTTTTTGCGAGTAAGACGAATCACTGTCCAACTCTTCGCACTTAGAAGAAGAGAGCTCGGAAACTTTGAAGAGAAATCTTTAAAGTTGTACGAAAAATTAGAAAAAGTGATCCACTCAAAGACAAAGCTCTTATGTTGTTCAACCATCAAGAGTTCTAGCTTGAACACGATAGTGAAGCAAGAGTTGTATTTATTTGACTCAAGAGAAAATCGATCATCAAATATTATAAAACTGGGTGAGGCTTTGAAAACAATTCCTCGAACATCAGATGAAGCTGAGAGGGCATTTTCTGCTCCAGGGCTGTTCACAACAAAGCTAAGAACCAGGCTGAGTGATAAAAGCATAGATTGCTATGTTTTCTTAAATCATACTTTAAAAATGAATAACTACTATATTTTACTTGTATTTTGTAGCTCAATATATAAAGGAGCATAAATTTTGGTTTTTATGAATATCCTTATTTTGTGTAATTATAATTGATATCAATTAAAAACAACTACTTTTCAGATTTTTGTTCAAATTTTGATGCATTGCTGGGAATCCCGGGAATGTGGCTATGTTCCCGGGATTTCCAGGAAATTCCCGGGAAGGAAAAAAGCCCCGAGAAATCAGAAACCCTACTCTGTACATTGTCTATGGGTAAACCTTGTAGAAATCCCACAGCTTCAACCACTAGACCGATTTCGACAATTTTTATTTCAAATGAAAGCTTATGACGTCTAAATATGTCATCAAGGGTCTCCCGCCCCACATCACCTTCCATTTTTGAACGAAATCGAAAAAAACATATAGACAATAAACGATGGAGAAGAGTTTTTGCGATTTTGTTCGAAAATGAGGGGTGGGGGAAGACGAGCTTTGATGACATATCTAGACGTCGTGAGATTTCATATGAAAAAAAATGTTGTCGAAATCTGTCCAGTGGTTGAGGCTGGCGGACTCGGTGAAGGTTTTTTACCACATTATTTTAAATATATAGATAAGTGTTAAAATAAGTACGAATTTACTTATTTAACATTAATATTTCTCCTTTGTTCAAATTATAAAAAAATATGATTAAAGCACAACTGTTCTTTATAAAAGAAAACTTTTATAACCACTATTCCAAAAGTTTGCTAACGACAAATTAAGAACGAATTCACATGATTATTTTCAGATCCCAAAATGACGAAAACAACAATTTACAACAACAAAAAGAACATTTATTCTGTTCATTACTTTTTTGAAGCTGTTTAAACTACCAAAAAATAAAATCTTTCGTCTTAAAAAATAAGTTTAATCAAAATGTAAAGATAGTGTACCCAGATAATAAGCAACCTATCGTTGCCAAGTTCAGAACCTAAAATCTTTAATTATCCATACTCTCCAAACTGATTATTTAAATACTTCATTCAGAAGAACCTATTGATAATTAAGGATACTATTTGAACTTAAAAAGTATAAAGTCATTAAAATAGAACTACCAACTGCAAGAGCATTATTTTAATATGAACTTTTCTTTGAAATTAAAGCGATTGATAGGCGCAGACTAATTTTGTTGGAAGGTTTTATTCTTAATGTACAGCAATTGAGCGGATACCGCCGCTAATTAGTTTCTTACATCCTACGAAGTAATTGTTAGTAAAAAAATATCCGAAGAGAAACTTAATTCCTAATGATAATAAAGAAGCAGAATAAGCAACGAATTCTTTGATATCTAAAGAATCTTTAAAAATTTTTTTTTTGCAAATTATTGCAAAATTTTGTAGCTTAATTAGACGTTTTGCTTTTATTATGGCATTTGCAACATTTAATAATTATATACAACATGCGAGTAAAAAAGGTTAGATGAACTTAAAGCATTGAAGATAATTATAAGCTGATATTTCCGGAAAGAAATGTTTCTGAAGCAGTTTTGAATATATCGTATTTCTATGTAGATTAAATTCATCTTATTCTGCGATGAGTACTCATTTGTTAATGGATTTAAAAAAAAATCACAGTTGGTTTAAAATTCCTACTGTTATTCTACTGCAATTCGTAGAACAATGGAAATTCATATGAGGGCACCAAAGTGTTCTAAAATTACACACGATTCTTTGAAGGAAATAATTCGCCTATTTTAGGCGCTGTTTGTAGAATTAATTTAAACAGCATTCACTTCAAACAAATAACTCCTTCTTTGGTATAGAGAGCCTTTCAGTGTACTTTACTTAATTAATTAGTAATTACTTTAGTCTAATGTAATTATCTATAAATAGATTATTTGTCTGGTACGGCTACGATATGAAACAAAACATAAATGCTCTTATCCTAGAGATATATGAAGCTGAAAAAAGACGAAAAGAAAAAGAGGAAGTAAATGTTTAAATATATTGTAACAAAGTCGCCAAATAATAATGATTATTTAGGGGAGCTGTGACAAAACGATGATTTAGGGTGCAGGTGGAATTTAACACAACATTCTTCGACTAGTGTTAACCGTCTGAGGAATGACAATGCTCCTCTGTGCAGGTGCGTTATAACAAAGCTTGGAGGGACAGAGGCGCCAAAAGCGTCCGCAGACGCGACGATAATTGCTGGAGACCAGACAGGACCACAGGGTTCTTAAAAAAGCGTTGATTGACAATGTCGCCTACATGAAGGGAACTGAACAATTCAAAATAACGAAGCGTGGATTTGATGGACAAGGGGCAACATTTAACTTTGTAGGAAGAGTGCTAACGAGGGAGACATAATGGTGGGACTTTTTGCAGGTGGTGGAAAGGAATGCCATCTTACTAATGAGGAGACCCGGATCGGTACATAAAACGGGGAGATTTCGTTTGTCGGAGAGTTGAGAGTTGGACTTCACCTACACTGGTGAGCGTTAGGATTGCTTCGAATCGAGATTCGGAGTACTCCCATCAGAGATTGCGAGTTCAGATATTTACGGGTAGACCCGGTCCTCGGGCTCATCTCGTAGGAGTTTACATAGAACTCCGGGACTTATTTGATTTTTCCAGCTCAGTGCAGGTTGGTTTCGCGAAATTAATTAACTACTCGACCAGAGTTACAGTTCTTCCCTTCGAGGTCATTTTTATTCATTTTTTTGTACATAGGCATCCTAATCGAGAAAATGTATATTACAAATGTATGTATATAATTTAGCTGTAATAAAATTCGGAAAGACTACTCATTGTCTGAAATCGCCTCGAATTTGCTCGGCCATCGGCCGTGACGTTACAATATAGACCGGCAGAAAATAGAATCCCATCACAAAGAATGAGCTGTGCTGAATAAATGAAATTTAGGAGGTGTGTTTGCGAATCTGAACGAGGACGTCTATTTAAATTTCGCGCTAGACGAATAAGAGTGGCCTGAACATGCAAATCCCGTTTGCTGGACGTTGTGAGCTAGATTTGAGACAAGAATGCCTTTAAGTAGACGAAGAAGGCAGTATCAATAGCTTACTGACATTGAATGAAGCCGTGTAATAGGGCTACAAGAAGGTGGATTTTCTTTTCGCGATATTGCAGAAAGACTTGGCAAGGATGTATCCATAGTGCACGATTGGTAGCAGCAGTGGTCTCGGTAAGGTACTGTCTCACAAGTACGTCTGAATCCGGAACCCGGGCCACTACTGAGAGGAGAGACTGCCGTATTTGCCGCATGGCTATGACACATCGCACTACATTTGCAATGGAAATTCGATCTTCTGTTGGCACCAGAGTGGCACAACGAACGATAACAAATCGACGTAGCCTTCATGCCACTAACTCCAAATCACCGCTATCTGCAACTTCAGTGGTGTCATGCTAGATCTTCTGTTGGCACCAGAGTGGCACAACGAACGATAACAAATCGACGTAGCCTTCATGCCACTAACTCCAAATCACCGCTATCTGCAACTTAAGTGGTGTCATGCTAGATCTAGTGTTGGGACCAGAGTGGCACAACGAACGATAATAAATCGACGTAGCCTTCATGCTACTAACTCCAAATCACCGCTATCTGCAACTTGAGTGGTGTCATGCTAGATCTCATTGGAAGGCGGAGTGGAGATCTGTTGTGTTCTCATATGAGAGCCGTTTCTATCTTGGACTCAGTGATGGCAGTATGTTGGCTAGAAGCAGGCCAAGTGAGCACTTGGAACCAAGCTGTCTGTGGTGCAGACACACTGGACCTACACCAGAAGTTATGATCTGGGAAGCAATTGCCTACGACAGAGAATTCTCGTCGATATCCCACACATATTTACAGCAAATTTATACGTCAGACTGGTGATTGGTATTTTTGTGTTATAATTGGTTGTTCTAATATTTTTTATCACTATTCCACAGGATGTTTTACAAAAGGATAACACTTGTCCACATACCACTGTTGTCACCCAACGTGTCCTACAGAGTGTCGACATGTTACCTTGGCCTGCGAGTTCACCAGATCTTTCTCCCATCGATCACGTATGGGAGAAAATTGGACGATACATCCAGCGTCATCCACAACTAGCACGAAGCGTTGCTGATTTGACTGACAAAGTGCAACAGGAATGGAATTCCATCTCACAGACGACATAGGGTACCTGTACAAGACAATAAATGCGCGTTTTCATGCTCGCATTCAAAATCATGGCGACAAAAGCGGTTACCACCATTTCTCATTTGAAACGGCTTTTGTAGAGTATACTTGAACCTGTGACCTTTAAACTTTAATCAAATAAGTATGTTACCTAGATAAATGTTTTGCCTAAATTTTATTCCTCCAAACTAAGCTTTTCTTGGTGTTGCGATTTCACTTTCCACCAAAGATTAATTTTTAATTTGCGTCAAAATTATTATAATTTTTCAAATTACTATTTTATGCCAACTGTTTAGCATTATATTGCTGTCATTAATAGTGCTGTAAAGTATTTTCAGTGTAATACCGGAAGTTAACTTTCATGGTATGCAGTATTATAGGGTCCCATTATTTCCTATAATGCTGGATTACATTGAATAACAGATAAAAAATAACAAAATTAAGAAAAAAATGGCTAGGAACGGAGTTTAAACTTCGTACATGCATAAATAAAACATCAAGAACACGCAGCCAATTATTTTATTTTCAAAGATTCACAATAATAATCATTTAAATACGCATGGTATTAATAAATTGTCACGGCCTTTTTTTCGGAACCACATTTTTGACATTTCGTTGCATTGAACTATTGGGGCTCCGAATCAAGTTAAGAGGCATGTTGTATTGATCTGATCCAACAATTAATTGTCGTTTCATGAAGGAGAGGAAGTATTTAACCGACAACCAGTCATCTGCGATAAACACTTAATTGGGCAGAGAGATCGAGTTGGTCGAAATTGAACTTATGTAGTAGGAATACTATACAAGTCCAACATTGACGCCTGCGAGATCACCAGACCTTTCTCCCATCGATCACGTATGGGACAATATTCAAGACGTTATAGGTTGAACTTGTATAGTATTCGTTGGCCAAGGTACCTACAATGTATTCAGAATGGTCCTAGCAATGATGAGCACGGAAAAAAAATCTATATCATTTGTCTGGTCTGTATCTTTCTTGAATCTGAATCTTCTTTTCGATCTTCTTAATACATGGAGTGACGGCAATGTATTCAGAATGATCGAAGCCTTATCTTGGTGAGAAACAGAAATCGGTGTGCTCTTAAAATAATGAAGATGGTGACTGTTACATTTTAGCAATGTAGCGATGTGCCGTTAAAGTACTACAGTTGGACGTCTGCCAGTACTTATGACATCCGAAACCGTTATTCTACGATGTTCGTCCAATATCTTCACACGTCGATCATCATCTGTTAGACTGAAGCGAGATTCGTCGCTGAAGACAACTGTCCCATTAGGTACTCCAAACAGCTCTGCTGGTTGGAACAAAATTTCAGACATTCACGACAATAACTTGCTATTTAGGAAGTCTTAAAGACAGCTGATTACTAAACCTGCATCAGCCAATCGGCGCTAAACTGGCAGAGTCGATACTGAAGGTGAAACATCCCGAGGATTCCGTAGAATGTCACCAGGTGTGGGCAAAGGGCGTGATGCAATTTATGTTGCTATCAGAAGGCTCTGAGGACAGCATTTTTACTCCGTACCCTCTACTGCGCTAATGGTTACACTGTTTTGATATTTCTAGAAGTCTTTGTTCTGTATAGAGACTTTTTATGAATGAATTCGTGTCTCCTTCCTTTTAAAGCGATATCCTGCTGTACACAAACTTTATCTTCTACAAACAATTGAATCTACAAGAATTCAATTGCACATTCATGTCAACATTACGTTCCTCCTGACTACAGTATATTTTTTAATTTTATTGATTGATATAGATTAATACTTGATAATTTTATTTATTTGACAAATAAATCCTCAAATTACCATTAATAAAACCTTTGTTAATTAGCATATCGTCGTTTAGAAAGCAACACCACCTATCTCAATTTTTTGAAATTTCAACGAGGAAGAAAAAAGTGAATTGTTCGTAACCAATAGCGAATATTTCTGAATTTTTTTAACATCTGAAATGAACATGATACCGCATGTTACCTACCGGATGTAAAAAAATAAACATTCGCTATTGCTTGCGAAAAATTCACTTTTTTCTTCCTCTTTGAAATTTCAGAAAATTGAGATAAGTTCTGTTGCTTGTTAAGAGACGGTGTACAGATAAAATAATTTGTACAGGTTTCTGCCTTGTTTCCAGCAGTCAATTCATACTCACGTGAAGTTGCTGTACAACTATTCAGTGGAGGGACCTGTTGACATCTTGCGGGTGGGGGACATGCACCACAATATGGAGTAAAACAACGTGCAGTTAGATGGCATGCGTTATTATGCTTATCACGTGAATGTGACGTCACTTGCATTGACTCATTGCGACAGATTTTCGTAACTATTCCGAACATATTTTATCATTCCCGATCTACGTTCAATTTATCTGTGCATGCAAAATTTGTCAAAAAAATAAATAAAATGCCCCACCATAACCATTGTTTCCATTTTGTTTCAAAGAATCGAAGTTCCGAGATAACCTTTAAGAATATTTTAAAAATGAGAAATTTCTTTCGTAATACTTTTCTATAAGAACATTATGTTTATGTCTCTGCGATGTTATGGAAAGCGTTTGAAAAAAAAACTTGAAAAACATTTCATTTTTCTGCTGAAAAAACATATGCATCTCAAAGATAAACATGCATGAGTTTTTTTCTAAAACGACAAACACCACTTTTCTAAAATATTAAGAAAGAAAATTACATTCTCCCCGAGATTGCAACACAAAATAAAACCCCCCAAAACACGTACTTTTTAAACCATTTTACAGAACTATAAAGAAAACGTAAAAACTCTCAACAGCACAAAGGCAAGAAATGAATTCTCCTAGCCTCAAAAAACACATCCCCAGTTATCATTTCTAGGAAAAAGAAAAAGATACCAAACCATAAATAAACATGTAAGCCTTAAGAAGAATGAGAGCTGCTAAATTACGCATGTAAATTTCCAACTCCAAATCTTCCTTACTGTCCTCTTTCCTTACAATTCAATCATCTCCCAAAGAACGGCTTGATGCTTTTTCTCGAGTACTTTCTCCTGGTACCTTATTTCAAAAGGTAACCGTCACAATGGATTTCATTTTCAGTCTTGTGAACGACAGTCCTTTCCCTCCATCCAGCCTTCGGGTGGTATTTCGGGACATTTTATAAACTTTTTTCTCTTCCTTTCTTCATCTTGAGGTTCCGAACTGCTTTCTAGATTAGTTACCTTTTGCATTTAGAATACTTGCCTTTTCAAATCGCGGTAGGATAAGTTCGGTATGAAGACGAAAGGTAGGGAAATAATAATAAATAAATAACAGCCATTTAAAATATGATGCGCATTACTTTTAGATCTTCTTATAGTTGCATGATCGAAAGCTTTTGAAGATGAAAATGCTACTGGATCTTCTTTCATAGGTTTCTTTTCTGTTTCTTTTTTCTTCGGTTACGTTTGAGTCTCTGCAGGTTTGGTATTCTGATTCAGTTTTTTTTACAAAGGAATGCGAAATCTTGAATTTTCTCTGGTAACTTCGTTTGTAAAGCAGCATTTTATTGATTGGGAATGGACACGTTTGAAAATGGATATCAGTTGTTTCTTGTCTTCATGAAAGCACGTTGAGTGATATTGTTGCAGGCAACGCAATATGATTCCTT